>BDUI01000405.1:30241-41875 GCA_002335545.1 Apodemus speciosus | reverse complement strand
ACCTCACACTAGTCAGAATGGCTAAGATCAAAAACTCAGGTGACACCAGATACTGGTGAGGATGTGGAGAAAGATGAACACTCATCCATTGCTGGTGGGATTGCAAGCTGGTACAACCACTCTGGAAATCAGTTTGGCACTTCCTCAGAAAATTGGACATATTACTACTGGAGGACCCATCTATACCAATCCTTTGCATATACCCAGAAGATACTCCAACATGTAATAAAGACACATGCTCAACTATGTTCATGGTAGCCTTATTTATAATAGTCAGAATCTGGAAAGAACCCAGATGTCCTTCAACAGAGAAATAGATACAGAAAATGTGGTACATTTATAAAATTAAGTACTGCTCAGCTATTAAAACCACTGAGTACATGAAATTTTTAGGCATATGAATGTAACTAGATAATATCTTCCTGAGTAATGTAACTCAAAAGAACACACATGGTATACATTCAATTATGGTAAGTGGATATTAGCCCAAAAGCTCATAACACTCAAGATAAAATGAACAGACCACATGAAATTCAAGAAGAAGGAAGACCAAAGTGTGGATGCTTCAGTCCTTCTTAGAAGGGGGAACAAAATACTCACAGGAGAAAATACTGAGACAAAGTATGGAGCAGAGACTGAAGGWGAGGACATCCAGAGACTGCCCCATCTAGGCATTCATCCCATATACAGACACCAAACACAGACACTATTGCTGATGCCAAGAATTCCTTGTTTACAGGAGCCTGATATATCTCCTGAGAGGCTCTGCTGGGGCCTTACAGATACAGAGGCAGATGCTTGCAGGCAAAGATTGGACTAAGCATGGGAACCCCAATGGAGGAGGTAGAGAAAGGACTGAAGGAGCTGAAGGGGTTTGCAGCAACCCCATAGGGAGAACAACAGTATCAACCAACAAGATCCCCCAGAGCTCCCAGTGACTAAACCACCAATCAAAGAGTACACATGGAGGGACCCATGGCTCCAGCTGCATATTTAGCAGAAGATGGCCTTGTTAGACATCAATGGGAGGAGAGGACTTGGTACTATGAAGGCTCAATGATCTAGTGTAGGGGAATGCCAGGGTAGTGAGTTTGGAGTGGGTGTGTGGGTGGGTAGGGGAGCATCCTCATAGAAGCAGGGGTAGGGAGGATGGGATAGAGGGATTCTGGGGGGAAACCAGGATAGGAGATTACATTTGAATTGTAAATAAATAAATTATCCAACAAAAAGGAAAAAAGTATAGAACAAYACCAAAAAAATTTGTGCATTCCACTTTATCTCTGCATCTTTTTTCTTCTTTTTAAGTAATTCTGCTGGTAAAAAAAAATCCTGTTTTTATGGGACCTGCATCTTTTTCTTGAATGTTAATAATAGATTTTGAAATGCCTGCAATATTTGCTTATAGATAGGAAGTATAAGCAACTTAAGTGGGGCTGAGCCTCAGGATTTGATAGTCAATCTTTTCCATTCACCATTTGCTTTCAGAATAGAAACCATGCATTCATTTACATATCCATTCCCTCTATATTGTTACAAATAGCATATAACCTTTCCCCTCCTGAAAATTGCCATTTTCCTGGCAAATTGATAGGAGCATCTATTTAAAATTGGTACAGGCAATAATTTATGACTTCTAATAACTGCTTACAGATAGCTCTACAGTGATTTGTTAACTCTTCCTAGGTGTGGTAAATGGGAGCAGAACTCTAGATCTTGATATTTGACTGATGCTCTGGGTTGTCTTGGAAAATGACACAGCTCACTAGAATTCCAACCTGCTGACTTAACTACACATTATTTATAGTGGCAAAGTTTGCTTGTTTTCCTACTTGGGATSATAGATGATCTTGCATGTGATGTGGGGCTTCACATATGCTTATTTTGAGGAGAGGGTTGTGCTAATTTTTAGGACCATCCAATCTATAGGCTCTGCTACCCAGCCTGYCAAAAGCACCACAGTTATTTGTGCCAATGTGTTGGTGTTTTTATGGCTTTGTTCATCTTCAATGATCTGTGGACCCTCTCACCATGCAAGCTTCTAAACCTTGGCTCCCTCCCAACTTCTCTATTGATCTTAAATTTGGACAGCAAGCAAAATCTTTTGTTTGCTTTTGGCATTATTTTTATTCTCTGGCTGCAGGTAGGGGGCACAGGGTTGGGTAGAGATTTCTAGAACTGAGAACATATTTTCCTTTGGTARGAGTCCTGTGGGCCCAAGACCTGATCTCTGGTGCTGTGAGCAGAACCTTGATTTGCATTTTATTGATAGCAACAACAGCTTGCCTGGCCTTTRTCTGTCAGAGCAGGAGCTATTCTACAGTTCAGAATGTCGGGGCACTTCTTTCCAGTGATCTGCTGCAAAAGAATAGTTTACAGAGGTAAAGTTCAGTACAGAATCTCTCTCCCTCCCCCTTTCTCTCYCCCTCTTTCTCTCCCTCCCCCCTCTATGTATGTGTGTATAATATTATTTTAGAGTTGTGTTCTCAGTTCTTGATTCATTTAATTTCACCACTGTTTTAGATTCTTCAAAACCCAAAATGGCATCACTAAAACTGAGTATCTTAGGCAAGATATTATCTTAAAATGACAAAAACTGACCTTTAGAAATAGAGTTCTATAGAGTAATATTTGGGGACAACCCACATATAATATTCCTTTTCTAAAAGGATTGCATTTATAAAAGCTATAAAGTTTTTCCTAAAAAATCACAAACCAATATTCCTTCTCTTCCTTTAGATGAGTGTTTTCCATTTTTTCTTGAATATAAGGCTTCACTTAGCAGAGATTTTATGAAATAAAGCTAAGATTGTAATGTAATGCTTTTCCATGAAAACTCTTTCAAGGAAATATTGAGTTACTGTTACATTAATTTATTAAATAGCACCATAACTGCTAGGAGCAGATAGTGAGGAATGTATTGGTAGATATGTATGTGTTCCTGCATGTGTGCATGTTAAGTAGATTAAACCTGTGTTAATATCCATTATCCTCTTCCAAAGTCATACACTAGGAGCTGAGAGCACATGCTAGAATAAAGATGACATTGTGAAGCTTCTTCTGTGTTTGGGTATGACCAAGTGATTACAGTGTAYAGTATAGAGTATGAGCAAAATGGATGTGTATGACTTGTAGATGGTGAAGTCTGTCTAGAGAAAACGAAGATGCTAGGGTGGTGCTAAAACCAACGAAGAAGGAGAAATGTCCTGACTTCCATCTGAGAATCAGGACCAATGCTCTGTGTTGTCACATGGGTAAGGAATGAACTTGGGCAGAGTTCCATCTGACCCATATTTGTTGCACAGGCATTAATGCAAATGAGCCCATTGTGATTTTCAATGATTGCAGTACAATATAACCTCAGTGTTGGATGGGACTGCACTGGAATCCTTAGCATGTGGTCATCATTCAGAGCACAGTCAGAAAATGACAAATCCTGCCAACAACAGCCAGAAACTGCTACTGTGGGCTAGGAAGGTCGTATCCCATGGTCTCAAGTCCCAGATTTTATATAAACCCGTTACCTGCAGGAAGTGCAAAGACACACAAGTCAGTTGTAAACTTGTACCTCAAGGCACAGAGTCTGGAAAACTGTGTGCCACGGTTCATTTCTTAATTTGAAAAGGTATAACAATAAGAAGGTAAACAGAATTTACCTCTTTTGCAAGCAGGAATTACAAGGTATAGACAGCCTGGACTTGAGGATCTTCTTCATTGGATTAGAGGAAACACTACTTCACAATAATATCAAGAGCAAAAGATAAAACCATGGAAGATTTTGTGGAGGGGCAAAGGCCTGTTTTACAAAGCCTATCCAAGCAAGATCAAGTCGATGCTTTGGTTTACATCCCCATGTTGAAATCTATTAATTAATTTCAGAGCAAAGCCCCAATTACAATAGTAACAATCAGCAATTCCTTCTAATGGAGCAATATTGATTAGAAAAAGGGTTGTAAGTCAATGTGTGTTTAATGAGAGTGAGACACAGGGTGGATGTGTAGAAAAAGCAAGAAAATACATGAAAGTGTTAAAAGTTGGCTCGATAACAAAATATTTTTGAATATTTACATCTGAGAAACTCATTCAACCGAATATCTATCAGCATAGAGCAAAAGAGAATTTATGATATAATGACCAATATGATTTTCCCWTTCCTGAATCTACCTCATGCTGGTGGTACATTTACAAGGGGGAATCCAAAGAACAACTCAAGTGCTGTTTTTAGGCTCTAACATTTGTTGTTGTTATTGTTGCTTGTTTGTTTGTTTTATTTGAGACAGTGTTTCTTGAACTAGGTAAAAAGACTAGAAGTATAGGTGGATGACTGTGAATTTTAGGGATCTGTTTGTCTCAATTTCTCCAGTGTTTGGATTCTTATCACATATCATCATTCTGGCCTTTTTTAATGTGAGTTTTAGGGATGAACTACAGCCTTTGTGTTTGCAAGACATGCTGTAGAGAGAATATCGTGTGCATTGGAAATGTGAATCGCTTGTCTATATAGTAACTGTGGCTCATAGGAAAGGATAGGATGGAAAGTAGAACACCCAGTATTCAGAAAGGATTCTGGGACAGCCAGGCACAGATGGATCCCAAAAGGATTTGGAACCCAAAAAGAATGCAAGCAACCGGATGAAAGAGAGCCKGGCTGCCCCATGGCAGAACTTAGACCAGAATTAACAGGACATTAGTTCATGAGCTAGTCCAAGAATACACCAAATATTATGGCTAAGGTGTTTATAAATATATTTTTAGATTCAGATATGTTATTCTGGGAGCTTGGGGATGGGGAGAAATTCAGCTCTTACAATAAGCACATAACTGAGTGACCTATCCTCCTATTTCAACTTCCCAACTTCTAGAGCAAGCCATGAGCATCTTCTCCAAACATGACATTTATGGAAAATAACAAGACAGGACAACCCAGGCAGAAGAACTGGAGACTGCAGAGAAAACTGACAACCAGGCTTCCTGGTCTTTAAGCCTCCTGGCTTGCTTGGATGAGAGACTTAAACCCACCCCAGGATTTGGTGACTACAGGTAGCACTGTGCTACTTCTTAAGGGTNAGTATAGAGTATGAGCAAAATGGATGTGTATGACTTGTAGATGGTGAAGTCTGTCTAGAGAAAACGAAGATGCTAGGGTGGTGCTAAAACCAACGAAGAAGGAGAAATGTCCTGACTTCCATCTGAGAATCAGGACCAATGCTCTGTGTTGTCACATGGGTAAGGAATGAACTTGGGCAGAGTTCCATCTGACCCATATTTGTTGCACAGGCATTAATGCAAATGAGCCCATTGTGATTTTCAATGATTGCAGTACAATATAACCTCAGTGTTGGATGGGACTGCACTGGAATCCTTAGCATGTGGTCATCATTCAGAGCACAGTCAGAAAATGACAAATCCTGCCAACAACAGCCAGAAACTGCTACTGTGGGCTAGGAAGGTCGTATCCCATGGTCTCAAGTCCCAGATTTTATATAAACCCGTTACCTGCAGGAAGTGCAAAGACACACAAGTCAGTTGTAAACTTGTACCTCAAGGCACAGAGTCTGGAAAACTGTGTGCCACGGTTCATTTCTTAATTTGAAAAGGTATAACAATAAGAAGGTAAACAGAATTTACCTCTTTTGCAAGCAGGAATTACAAGGTATAGACAGCCTGGACTTGAGGATCTTCTTCATTGGATTAGAGGAAACACTACTTCACAATAATATCAAGAGCAAAAGATAAAACCATGGAAGATTTTGTGGAGGGGCAAAGGCCTGTTTTACAAAGCCTATCCAAGCAAGATCAAGTCGATGCTTTGGTTTACATCCCCATGTTGAAATCTATTAATTAATTTCAGAGCAAAGCCCCAATTACAATAGTAACAATCAGCAATTCCTTCTAATGGAGCAATATTGATTAGAAAAAGGGTTGTAAGTCAATGTGTGTTTAATGAGAGTGAGACACAGGGTGGATGTGTAGAAAAAGCAAGAAAATACATGAAAGTGTTAAAAGTTGGCTCGATAACAAAATATTTTTGAATATTTACATCTGAGAAACTCATTCAACCGAATATCTATCAGCATAGAGCAAAAGAGAATTTATGATATAATGACCAATATGATTTTCCCWTTCCTGAATCTACCTCATGCTGGTGGTACATTTACAAGGGGGAATCCAAAGAACAACTCAAGTGCTGTTTTTAGGCTCTAACATTTGTTGTTGTTATTGTTGCTTGTTTGTTTGTTTTATTTGAGACAGTGTTTCTTGAACTAGGTAAAAAGACTAGAAGTATAGGTGGATGACTGTGAATTTTAGGGATCTGTTTGTCTCAATTTCTCCAGTGTTTGGATTCTTATCACATATCATCATTCTGGCCTTTTTTAATGTGAGTTTTAGGGATGAACTACAGCCTTTGTGTTTGCAAGACATGCTGTAGAGAGAATATCGTGTGCATTGGAAATGTGAATCGCTTGTCTATATAGTAACTGTGGCTCATAGGAAAGGATAGGATGGAAAGTAGAACACCCAGTATTCAGAAAGGATTCTGGGACAGCCAGGCACAGATGGATCCCAAAAGGATTTGGAACCCAAAAAGAATGCAAGCAACCGGATGAAAGAGAGCCKGGCTGCCCCATGGCAGAACTTAGACCAGAATTAACAGGACATTAGTTCATGAGCTAGTCCAAGAATACACCAAATATTATGGCTAAGGTGTTTATAAATATATTTTTAGATTCAGATATGTTATTCTGGGAGCTTGGGGATGGGGAGAAATTCAGCTCTTACAATAAGCACATAACTGAGTGACCTATCCTCCTATTTCAACTTCCCAACTTCTAGAGCAAGCCATGAGCATCTTCTCCAAACATGACATTTATGGAAAATAACAAGACAGGACAACCCAGGCAGAAGAACTGGAGACTGCAGAGAAAACTGACAACCAGGCTTCCTGGTCTTTAAGCCTCCTGGCTTGCTTGGATGAGAGACTTAAACCCACCCCAGGATTTGGTGACTACAGGTAGCACTGTGCTACTTCTTAAGGGTSCTGACAAATTTCTATTTTCCCTATATTTAGACTTACAATAAAATAAGACATGTGTGGTAACTTTGATCTGAGAGAATTATTGTGACTTGTTTTGACAAGTTAAATAAACATGGATAGGACTCATGGTGTCATGTTTGAGTGGAGAACTGCCTCATCGTTTGCCAGGCTTCTTCATTCCTTCTGACTGACTGGCAATAACGATAATATAGAGGTAGAGCTAACCTCAGCTCTCATCCTGTCATAATGATACCTTAGAAGCTTGCCATATGCATGAAGACTGAAAAATAAAGGGTTGTTTCATGGCAATGGGAAGAGGGCATTGTCACCAAAATGCAGCCAACCAATTTAACTGCTGTCAAAAGTCAAGACAGAGTTCAAAGATGCCTGTGAAATATCAGGTTCAGACACAGGAAGAGTGCTGTTCTGAGCAGTGATTTTCCAACCATAGGTGAACTACATTATTTGTGGGCCACAAAACAGTATAATGGCGTTTGCACTCACTTTTGGTCTAGAAAAGATTGGAAATCCCGTATAGTAAAATCAGGTGTGTGTACATAAGTGTGTGTAACAGAGAATGGAAGAGTGGTGAATGTCTCATGCATTTCTGCATATGACTTGCTATCGATATTTTGAAAGCCACTGGCCTAATTGGAACATTTCACTGATGTGTTTTTCTTAAGTAATCATTCCCAAAGGGTTTATGGCACTGGGACATCAAAAGGTCACATGCTCAAACTTTTCTGCTCAAACATTTGTTCTTAGAGTTTGGTGAAGAATTCATTAATTTTTTAAATTGAGTTAAGACGAAATTGATAAACCAATTCAGGTGATATATTGAAAGCTATGTCAAATAGCAACTGAGAAGGACAGGATTAGCATATTCCATGCGGAATTTAAAAACCAGGATAAAGTTAGTGACTCCCATGAGCTACTGAGCTTGATGTTGTGACAGAAAAATATTATAAAATGATAATATGGTATATCTTTGAAAACTTAAAGGGGGAAAGATAAGATTTTTGTCATTAAGTCATGCCAGATGAATACATTATCTTTAATAGTATTCCTAGATATTGGTTTGGAGTTATGTTAAAGACAATGCCAAGATTTCAAAAAGTCCTTTGACAGAGAATTTTCTACTGTCAAAATGACAAAAGATATGGCTAAGTTATTTATTACTAGTTAGATTTTTAATAATGACCACCTCTGAAAGCTATTGTTAACCCTTTTTTTAATCTAGAGAAAAACCCAATAACTTCCATATTTTCTACTTGAATGCATGATCTTGTTTTTTTTTTTTTTTTTCCAGAGGAGAGTCTGTATCATTTTGGGGTGACATAAAGTTGAGGTAGATTAGAAATGAAAAATATTATAGTGTATTTAAAATGCCTTTGGAAGAATAAAATTTAGAGTCAAATGTGAAATCTGCAATTCAATAAATGTAGCATTAGCACCTAGCATCTTCAGACATGGAGGAACTCAGGATTGACTGTTTCATAGACACCTACATCTACCTATGCTTCTGATAGTAAAAAGTGAACAGAGAAAAGTTCTTTTATATCATTTTGAGAAAACAAAAAGCAATTCCATATTCAAGTACCTTTTTGGTACCAGAATAATGAGGAGACATTTTGAATAATGGAAAATTTAAAAATTTGCCCACCATAAAAAAAATCTAATATGTAATACGGATTAAGAGGAAAAATATAGTAAGAATCTGTTTTGTATTCTATTCTGTCCTTCTATTAGATTAATCCAGGTCAAAACTATCATAGTATATGATATACATGTGAATCAATACAATGTATTGAACTTAACAATATAGTTCCAAAATTGGGAATATCTACCATGCTGGGAACATTTTTGATCTGAAATGTTGGTCAAGAGACTCTAACAAATGATTGTAGAGAATTTGGATTTATAGCTTATATAAGACACGGTAAAAACAAGGATCAAAGAAAACAATAATATTCCAATAATATTTCTTCACCAAAGTCCAGAGATAAACAAATAGAACCAAGACCACAATAGCTCACTTAAAACATTTTAACCTTTGGCATTGGAGAAGAGAATTTTCTCATTGTGTCTGAGTCAAGAGAACACATTTAATAAATAGTAGATTTCAATCTCAATGGGAATTGTAATTCTCCAATAATTATAACTCTCTGAGTAATAAATGATGAGTAGGACCCCTTACCATGTAAATACAATTTAACACTATGGTTGTTTATTGCATCATGCATCATAATATATCAAAGATTTTTGTAGAATTTATGTGTGCATAATTGAATTTATACTGCTGGGGCTTAAGCATTCCAGTTTTGAAATATAAGATTTCCTAATATTCTCCCACCTATGTTCATGCAGGCAATGTGTCACACACCCAAAAATAAAGATATGAAAGCTGGAGAATGGAGAATGGAGATTTTGAGAAGAAGGAATCTGAGAGGTGTATAATAGTGGATAAATGGGGGACTTTTGACAAAAATATTATATATATTGAATTGGTAAAGCAATGAGTAAATGTGAAAAAGTGCAATAAWTGAATATATGTGTGTATGTTTGAATATTTTTAAAGTGTAATAAATAAAAATGAAGAGGCAAARTGGTGTGATGCCCTCACTCAAATCTATTCAACCCACTTGGAGTTCACTGCCTTTGCTGACTGATTGACTTGGAGAATCAGATGAATTAGATGAATCAGATGTCATAGAAATGATTTAATTTAGGGTTTGTCTAAGGCTTGTGAATTGGGACAGGATTTAAGGAGGTGGGTCTTTACTCTAGACTGAATGCTAGGAGGAAACTCATAATTCTGTAATCTCCACCTTCATGAGTACTGGATTGAGGTGAAAAGAATGAAATAGGGCTGGGTACTTTGTGTTTGTATAGAAGTGGCCACTTTTCCTAGCCAGGAGATACTGCTACGTTGTCTCTTCCTGTGGCAGAGATGCTGTGTTTATTTTATCTGTGCTCACATGTGACTATGCCACTGCCCCAATCTGTTGCTTTGGAGACAGCATCTTACTAAATAGCCTAGGCTGTTGTTGAGGATTTCTTGCCTCAGTTTACCAGGTTCTGGGATTACTGAAATGTACTATCACTTGTAGCAGGATCTTTTGTTTTGTTTCTTTGTTTTCCTTTTCTTTCTTGATTCATGACAAGCACAGAATGCTCTGATATTTGTACTTTGTACAGTTGTTTGTGTTTAAGAAGGAGAAAAGGTTTTTTTTCCTCATTGAAAAAATATATTTACATACAACATATTCTGATTTTGGTTTGCTCTCTACCTGAGATCCTCTCTCCATATCCTCCCTGATTCCTCATAAACCTAAATCCACACCCTTTCTTTCTCCTTCTCATTAGAATATAAACACACATCTTAAAAACAGTAGCACAAAATAAAAATACAGCAATCACAGTATCAGCTGTGAGTTTCAGGATATGGCTTTCCCTAATCCGTTTGCTGTCTGTAACAGCATGGCCTTTGTGGCTGTAGCTGCAGCTGGACTAATAGGCCTCATTTCCAAATTCCATAGACAAACTGTTCTCTAGTAAAATTGTCATGAGCAGAGAAAATGTTTTATTTCTCTCTATATTCCAAAAAAGAGCCTTATGTTTTAGAGCGAACATTCATAGTACTACTGGATAGTATGTGGGCTACATGAGATGTATTTTGCTATGTTGAAATGGTCTGAAGGCAGTGGTCACATATAGCTAACTTCTACTACTGAATTAAGAATAAATTCATTAAGGCAGACAGAAATTAAGACAAATTTCATAGCCTAAAACGTTTCTTGTGTGTCAAATATCTTGTGAAAGGTAAACCCTGGCCAAAGCTTAAAAAAAAAAAAATTGATTTTTGTATCAAATCCGATCTTTTCCCCAGACACACCTGCGAAAGCATGAATGAAGTAAGCATACCGGATGATGCAAAACACAGACACTGAGTAATCACACTTGTAGTAGCCTGGCTGCTGAGGGCTTACATCCTTCAGTGAAGAATCCTCTCCAGAAGAATCCTTTCCAGGGGACCGTCTGATTGGCTGGACTCTCTCTTTCTTATGCATCAGCCTAGCTTCAACAAAAACACATCAGAAGGGAGCTGTGGGTGGACTTTCAGGTGTTATGTTTTGAAACCTCTTTTACGTTGTTTTCCTAGTCTCTGGAAGTCCCTGAAAATAATAAGTAAAAGGCACAGATGTTTCCACTGATCAGCCTCACGGGAGGTCCTCATTGTTGAAGAATGAAAGTCCTCCGGGCTGCCTGTTTTCCTTTCCCTTCAGTGTTAGCTCTTTTGGGGTTACTACCTGCAGCTAGGAAGCTCAAGTTTGGGCTGCAATGCTTTTTAAACTAGTAAACATTGTTGAGAGGTCAAAGGCCAAATTTTAATGTCTGTCCCAGGCCAGTATCAGGGGCGAGAGAGCATACTCTTAGTCCAAACCAACCACTTCCTTGGAAAATTCCACATAGAGTTTTCCGGTTAGAAGGGGTTGAAGGCATGGAGAACAATGGACTGAGTGGAAAGCCACAGAGACAATGAAATGAGGTCATCTCTTGACTACAAGGGAAAGTTTACCTTCGTTTAACTCTAAATCGGG
>BDUI01000404.1:208402-222285 GCA_002335545.1 Apodemus speciosus | reverse complement strand
AGTTGGAGGGCTTGTATTCGGAATCAATCACCGATGTCAATGCCTGTGGGGTTTGCTGGTGGCCCTGTTCCTGGGGACAATGCTGAACATAGGCCAGTGGTCACAATAGCTCAAGTGTGGCCTTTCACTGCTGGCGTGAGTAATTTGCTTCATCTCTCCGCCTGTGGTTGCTGGAGGGACAAGCTCCCTCAGCAGTCACAGCTGTGCATCCAAGTCCAGCTCTTGCTGCCATGCCAGGAGAGTCCCCATTGTCCCCAGGTTTTGAGCAGGGACTTGGCTGCTGGTGCACATAATTATGTCATTACATGTGTCTCTCTTCCAGGGCTTGGTTCCCAGGATGAGGCTTGGGAATTGCCCAAGTTCTGAAGCTTCGACTAGTTCACCGTGCAGAAAGGGAAGTCACTATGAAGAGAGCTGAGCTAGGCTCCCCACTAGAGAGAGGAGGGAGGGACCTGTGTTCCCAGAAGGGAAATGGTTTTACTTGCTTGAGTTCTGTCTCTGTCTCTTRTAGCATCATGGCCCAGGGCAGGGGACTTCTCCAAACTTCAGTATTTTCATGACATAAGTTGTTAGGATTAGCACACTGATACTGGCCAGAACACCAAGACTTGACAGGAGGATGGCCATTAGAGCAGTCTCTGTGTTAGTTAGTGAGTGTCAGGCTGAGGTGGGGGATGGAGGGACACGTGGAACAGGTGATCTTCTGGGTACATTGATTAGGACTTCTAGGTAGGAGGGAGGGCAGGACCCACGYTCAGCAGGGTACCCTAGTCTCCACTTCCCCCCTCCACTTCCCTTCTGGACAGTATCCTGGAAGAAGACAGGGACCAGCAGTCACAGGAGGAAGGAAGGAACCCCCTGCTATTGAGGTGACACCTTTTCCAGTTCACCTGAGTCACAGATGGTGACAA
Organism: Apodemus speciosus; assembly: GCA_002335545.1. Taxonomy (NCBI): domain Eukaryota; kingdom Metazoa; phylum Chordata; class Mammalia; order Rodentia; family Muridae; genus Apodemus; species Apodemus speciosus. The sequence goes on along the minus strand of BDUI01000404.1, from coordinate 221,374 downwards.
CCATAATGCTGTCAGAAAACATTATCTCCTGGCTCCTCCTCTCTACCAGCTTGGCCTGGTGGAAAGGCAGAGGCCCCGGGCTAACCCGTAGGAGTGGCTGATTGTTGCTTCACCACTGTAGCACCTGGGCAAGCCAAATTCACTCTCTTCTTCTGCTCTGCTTCTGTAACACAAGACACAGGTTCCTGCTTTTCAAGGGATAAGACAAGGTTCCTGGCACTGAAGTCTGTGAGTAACAAGCAAATTCCCTGTAAACTCTGTATAAACCTAGGGAAAGTAGGTTAGCCTGCAATGGTCTCATCTCCTCAAACATACTCCAGAGGCTCAACGTCTGAGGCCTGGTGTCAGCCACTGACGTGACTCACAACAGGCTACTGCCTGGGATGGCTGCCCTATACCTCTCTCTACCCACCACAGACTCTCAGGCTTCCTTCAGGCCAGGCCTCCTTCTCTGAACATTCCTTACCTGATTTATATGTGCAGCTATTACCTGAGTCCCTCCTGGGTAAACAAAGCACCTGCTGGGGCTAGAGAGGTCCTAAGCGATAGCTCCCTGCCAGCTGCTCTCCACAGGGAAAAGGGGGTGTATCTTATGGAGCACTGACCATATGCCAGCCACTTGGTCCTTCTTACATGTAGTTTCAACTCCCCACCACAGCGCTCATACAGGGGAGTTGGGTTTGAGGAGTGATATGTCACAGCCATGTTAGACTGTGCCTTAACTCAGTCCTAGCTTCCAGAGCTAGCTTTCTACTATGTCCACCCACAGTTCCTGTATCTTCTTCTGAACATGAGTGCAGTCTCCAAAATAGTGCAGCCCGGCTCCAGTTATTAGACTCTGACTCTGGAAGAAACCAGGAGAGATGCTGGGCTATGGTTAGGTTGGAGCATGACGAAAGCAGCCTGTCAAAGTGCTCCTTCTTACCCCCTGCTTTCTAGCACCATTCTGTCCAAGGGGTCCCTCCACCCTGTAGCTGGGAGCCTGTGGGCAACAACAGCAAGACAGAATGGCCAGGAAGCAACTCCCTCTAGGGGTTAGGCTATGATAGCTGACCTGCACAGTACCCCCCAATCTGGGCTGTCCATGCTCAGAAAGAAGCAGGTGGTAGGTTCCCTGGGGCCCTGAGCAGGCTTAACAAACCATCAGCAGTAGAGCTAAGCAGAGCCAGGAGCCGGAGGCAGTGCTGGTCAGACTTCAAAGCTGACCAGTGCTCCTGGTGGCGTCTGTATGTTTACACTTGGTTGGGTCCATGCCTCAGGCTCCTGAAGTCCAGCCTGAGGCTTTTTTGGTTGGCGCCATGGGGCCAGACCTGCAGTAGCCAATATGCCTGGCTTGACCTTCCCCCTCCATAGTGGGGACAGCTTCTTGCCACTTGGACCCAGCTTGGACCCAGGGATGTGTGCCATGAACAATGCTCATGTGAACTATAGTCACGATGCACAGGGCTTAACAAGGGCCGCCTTGTGACTGGCAAAGCACCAGCACTTTCCATGTTTGTTTTATCTACTTGCCACACCCTGGGGTCCACTTTAATGCTCTGCACAGCATTGCCTGGTTCTGTAAAGGTTCTAGATCTGAAGAGATTGTGTACTAAGAGCTGGCAGGACCTTTCTCCCATGTATCATTATTTATGTGGGGCTGTGTGAACTGCCAGGTGTTGAGGACCACAGTAAGGTAGGAGGAGGTGGGTGCTGGAAGACATAGAGAGGGTGTCCTGAGTGCTGCAACAGTCAGGACCAGCCTCACCTGCCTCACCTCTGGTTTGATGGCAAGGAAAGCAGAACTGCTGTAAGGTAGAAATATGGCTCCGTGGAGCAGGTGCTGTCCGACCTGGGAGTTCTTGTGATCACATGAACTGGGTTAGGAAGCCTTGAGTGACTGGATGTGGCAGAGCAGCTGAGAGGATGGCTGAAGCCTCCACAGGACAACTTCTAGCTCTGAGGTGATTCCAGCACTGGGAACCAAAGCCACTCTCTTTCCAAGCTCCCCCAACCCACTATTCCAAAAGAGACCCTGACTCTGACTGGCTGCTGTCTGGGTGGCTTGGCTGAGGGCTTCTAAAAGTGTCAGGCACTTGTTGGCCTCTGTCACAGAGCAGCTCCTGGACCTGGAACCCCCAAAGGCCCCATTCTTCTGTGCTTCCTCCATCTTAGGTGGAATTCTGTTCCTTTTTTCCTGCCTCTCAGTTTCCAACCTCCTCCATGGGCTTKTGACCCTGTTGGAACACAGGCAGACCCACTTTTCTGGCCCCTGGCTCAAATCAGCTGTGTATATCTGATGCGTTAGTAGCTTGTTGAGGACAGGGCCCAGCGGGTCCTGCCCAGCTTTGACAGACCGTTAGTAACTATAGTTTCTGTCAGATCTTTACAATCCACACTATTATGTAGCTAGGCTGAGCATTTCATCTGAAAACCAATAGCCTCGTCGCCCTAGATTCCTTTTGGGCTTTCCTTCTAATGTGCTTGGTTCTGGCTCTAACTGCCTGTTGCTACATACCACCCTCTTTGTTTCATCTCTGCCACTGCCCACAGTTGTTGAAGGTGACTGTCCACTCTAGTGCGGTCTTCCGGCTCAGTCTTCTGACATCTTTCATTCTTTACTTTTACTTCTTAGACACAGCGCATCAGCGGAGTGTGTCTGAACCCAGTCTACTAGTCTGTCTTTATAGCTGGCACTTATTGAGTGTGGCAAGTACTTCTTAATTTTGTCCCACGGATCACTGTCATCACTTTTAGCATTATTCTTGTTTTTCTTATTTGTGTTGAGTTACCAAGTTCTCTCCAGCTTTCCTTCTGTGAATAAGCACTTCTTCCAACTCTTCCACTCCACCCATTCTTTCTGATCAAAACCTAACTCATGCTGGGCAGTGGTGGCGCATACCTTTAATCCCAGCACTTGGGAGGCAGAGGCAGGTGGATTTGAGTTYGAGGCCAGCCTGGTCTTCAGAGTGAGTTCCAGGAYAGCCAGGCCTACACAGAGAAACCCTGTCTCAAAAAACCAAAACYAACCAACCAAMCAAACAAACAAAAAAACCAAAAAAAACTTAACTCATGTTTTATATTATCCTTTCACACAGTGCACCTTTAAATGATGCCCCTGTCTCCATGTCTTGGTCCTCTCCCAGACGTGCCAGCCTGTGGAACATCTCCAGGGAGCTTCCAGCCTCGAGAACCCCCCTTCTCCTCTTCCTGATGCCTCCAGATGCCTTTACCTCTGTGAGGCCCTACCCATGGCCCAATTCCTGGGCTGTGGAGCAAGCAGAACTAGTCAGCTTTAGCTATGACGAGGAACAGCACACTGGCCAGAGGGTCAGACTCTGCCTGACCTGTTCTTAGATGCCTTCTGAGTTAAGAATAGCTGTCTGTCTAATGAGCTGAAAAACATTTTTAAAAAGAATATTTCATGATACATGAAATCTAAGTCAAAGTCAAATTTTAGCATTCACTAATGGAATTTGAACACAACCATATTTAGGTGCAGCTCACAACTGTTTCTGGGCTTTATTGGCAAGAAAGCAATTAAGACAGAGGCTGAGCTGGGCGGTGGTGGCACATACCTTTAATCCTAGCACTTGGGAGGCAGAGGCAGGCGGATTTCTGAGTTCAAGGCCAACCTGGTCTACAGAGTGAGTTCCAGGATAGCCAGGGCTCACCACACCCACACTCACCTAGAGATTTGTGTATTTTTGCTTTTTGAGACAGGCTTGCAGGTTTCTCAGCTTTTCACTTTCATCCTGTACTCTTTGGAAGGAACTCATGTACAGTTTATACTTGAGTGGAAAATGACACTTCTCGGAACTCTATAAATTTTCTATGTAGTCCTAGCTGGCCTGGAACTTGCTAAGTAGCCCAGGCTTGCCTTGAACTTACAGAGATMCTCCTGCCTCTGCCTCTGAAGTGCTAGTGATTTCTGTTAGCAGTGTGGACTTCTCATGTGAAAACAAAACAAAATGGGCTTCAAATGGTACACAATGGAGGTTCAGCAGGGTTTGGGACATCATCTAATCAGGCCCCCATCGGCAAAGCCTTGAGTTTGTTACTATTTATGTGTTAGCTCAACATACCCTGACATTACAATATTCCTAACTCACAGAAAAACAATGGTTAGAAAAATGAGAAAATTTAAAATAGTATATTTTATCACTGTAGACATAAAATAGTTAAAAATGGGAATGRTGCTGGCTCCAAAGTTTGAGTGGCTCATTTGTTAGCCAAGCAAGGTAAGTTCATTAAAATGTATTTGATTGCACCAGCTGAAAAAAAAAGTATCTGGAGAAAACAGGCTTATTTATGATGACTAGAACTGGAGTGAGAGCTCAGGCTGGGCTCAGGTACTTACTCTCAGGAACACCCTTATGTTCAGGCACATCTATAGACACCTGACCTACACAGCAGAGCAAAGAGCACAGAAGAGACTATGTGTTCACAGAGTTAGCGTCTTCTGGGGCCCAAGCACTGCCTGCAGAACCTTGATTACCACTATTTTGGCCATGCTATTCTTTCATTCGCAGCCTCTACTGTGAGGATGATCTTGGGCCACCTTCTGAATATCCAGGGCTAGAATACACACAGGAACGCAGTAAAGSTGACTGTGAAAGATGATGCCTTTACAGGTAGCAGAAACAGAGGGCTAAGGGGCCTTAGTCCATGCTCAGGAAGGAAGTATCCACTCACACATGTCTATGAAAGTGGTGCTTCTCTTTACTAGCAACTTAGGACACCTAAGGTGCCTGAGCTGACAGGGTGTTCCTAAGACAGGGCCAGTGCACTGAGTCTACCCAGCATAGTAGAGCATGGGGTAAAGATCTGCCTAGGATATCAGATTTAACCTCTGTAAGATGACCTGACCACCCAGAAACTTCTTTGGCAGAGGCGCACTTGGGAATGCTTGGAGTCAGCCAGCACGGTCATGGATGGGGGCTCAGGTCACTCTTCTGTCTTGCAAAGACCACCTGTGCGCACAAGCTCCACTCTTTTGAGCCAGAAAGTCTATCATTGCCCTCCTGCTGTAGACAGGAGGCTCCAGTTTCTTCAGCTGCTCAATATGGACCCCCTCTCTCCAGAGACCTTTCAGGCCTTCATCCGTGAGCTGGGGCTACATCTCTGGTCCCTGAGTACTTAGGCTTCTAGCAGCTGCAAAGTTTGTAGCTCTCTAGCATGAATATGGCCACTGCTGGACTCTTCAGACTTGAATCTTGTAAGCCAATCCAATAAATTCTCTTTTAAAACACACACACACACACACACACACACACACACACACACACACACACACACACTTACTTTTTCCTTAGTATTCTGTGTTCATTCATTTCCTTACAGATTGCCTAACATAGCTGCCCTACAGAACAGCTTTACTGTTCACTTGGGAACTGTGCTACGTTCTGGCCTCACTTCATGCTATGAGGTCAAGACCGTCTACATCCAAATAGATGTGCCTACTAAGACCAAACAGCCATCCCTGGGGGCTGGAAAAGTCTGTGGCTCTCAGGGCTGCCCATGTGGGGACTAACCTTGTGACTGCAAGTCTATGGTCTGATGACCATAGACTCTCTGGACTAAGTATGAAAAGGCTGGTGGTCCTGGGCTGCCTCAGACTAGTGGTAGGACATAGATGCTTCCAGACCTTTTCTGTTGTTCTTGGGAGGCCTGGGTCACCTCACAGTGTGTTTCCTTGCTCCTCACTAGTGCCTCCCAGTTCTCTGAGGAAGTGACAGGCCCGAGGGAGAACAATTAGACCTGGAACCATACCAAGAAGACATTATTCTCCGATAGATACTTTACTACAGAATAATTACACTCTATAATGCTGCTAATAAATCAAGTTGGGTGAATGGTGACATCCACTGTATCACCCCATTTGCAGAAGCATCTCTGCTGTGCTGAGGTAGATGGAACTCACTCAGGCCAAGGTTCTGAGCTGCCGGTCTCATAGATGAGGAGAGGTGGGGAAGACAGAGAGCTCTAGCGAATACCCGTGAATTAGATAAAGATAGTCCTAGGAGTGTATGCCTGTATGTCCCAGGTTTACTCCACTGAGTCAGGCCTTGTAYTAGCAGCTGCACCAAGATGGGGAGGAGGAGCTGCCTTTGTACTGATCTGGTGGGAGCCCAGCTATATCCTGGGACCACACACAGCTACTAAGCCCCACAGTATAGTCAGAGGGCCAGGCAGAAGGGACAGTGAGAAACTGACACTGAAAAACCCTTCACTCTAGGTCTGCACTGACATTCACCAAAACAATGTGCCAACACTTCAGGAAAGGCACCATGTTGTGCAGACTCCAGTGACAGGTCTGAATCCCAGAGCTTTGTCTAGTCACAGTGACTCCAATGTACCCAGGTAGCCAGTGACTTTTCTGGTTTTTCTTTCCTTATTCCTTGTACCTCTGAACCCACAAGCCCTTTCCTACCCTGTAGGCAAAGTGGACCTGGACTGTCCTAGGTACCCTCACTGGTCGTTGAGAACCTGGTCTGGGCCTGGCAGGATCCAGTGGCATGAAACACAGGCCCTAGCAAAGGCAGGAGGCCTTGGGAGAGGCCAGTCTTCGAACCTGGAGGATCTGGCTATAGTCCAACTCTATGAGGGCATGATGGGAAAGACTCAGGCTGCTTTGTACCCTGGCCTTAACTGTCTAGTCTGAAACCTGAGGATGTCTGACTCTGGCCCCAGCCAAGACTGTGGGCCTAGTGCGGAGCAGGGAGAGAACACCCAGGGGCTGTGCTTACGCGCTCCACAAGGCCATGCTTGTGCTTCAGCTTGTACACCCTTAGCGCCGGCAGGAAGCTCTCTGTGTAGTTCTTGTCCTCCAGCCCTTGTAGCAAGACTCCGTGGAAGGCCAGCCGGCATGTGTTGGTGTGAATGTCGGCATCTAGTCTGGAGCCAATCACCAGGCAGAGTCGGGGGCAGGTGACGGGCTTCTCAAACTCTACCAGGGCCCACTGCTGCCGGGGGCAGTGGCCCCCTGGGGCACGGCCTGCTTTTGTGTCTGTCTCATCATCACCTTCTGTGGCTGTGGGCATGGAATCCTTGCACAGGTACTGCTCCTGGAAGAGGTACTCTCGTGAAAGGTCGAAGGAATCTAACACGGGCTCCGAGTCAATGTTGTCAGGAGCAGGGCTGAAGAACAGCATGCGGCCCATGACTGTCTCATGGCCTACGGTGATGTGGAACTTGGCCTTGGTCTGCAGGGGCCCTCGGAAGTAAGGGATCTTTTCCACAGAGATGAGTGCTGCGTGAACAGTGTGCAGAGACTCTGGTGCACACACCAGCCCACGCTCCAACAGCTTTGGGTCAAACTGGGTGACACAGATGCCTAGCCGGTCTCCTTGCATGGCAGAGGTGACAGGTGTATGGAACATCTGCATGGACTTCACTTTCTTCACCACCTGGTCAGGAGCAAGAGGGAGAACATGTGAACCCTTAAGTCTTGCAGCTGGGGTTTAGGTCATTCTTCCTCTGTACCCCTATATCCAACCCCCAGTCCAAGTAGAGGTCTAGGCAAACAGCAGTCAGGGTTCAGTCAGACCTCTGTGGACAAAGACAGAAGCATCCAGAAAAGTCAGGGCCCAGGATGCAACACTAGACCCATTTTCAAATCTCACCCCTGTGGCAGCAYAACAACAGTGGTCACCTCAGTCCCCTCTGTCCTCTAGAAGCTGACTAATCCCGGTTCTACGCCCTCCAGCTTTGTCCTTTTTATCAGCCATTCCAGCACATTCTAGCCCTCTGCATAGCCTTGACATTCAGCTTCTCAGCCTACCAGTGTGCCACTTGCTTTGAAGGCTTAGGTCAGATGCAAGGGTATAGAGTCTGTGAGTAAGGATAGGACTTGTTCTTGATTCCTGAGAGGCCTGTCCCTCTACCTCTGCTCACCCATGAAAGCCCTACTGTCTAGCTTGTGTCTGCCTGCCTCTCTACAGAGGGCCTTCCTCCAGTTATTGCACAGGCTAATATGTGTACGCCTCTATTTCAGGAGATGGACTAGAGCTAGCTATGTTTCGAAGAGCTCAATATCTAGAAACAAGAACAGGTCACACAGCTACACCGATGCTGTTTTATGTAACATAAACTAATATATAAAATGCGCCAGTATCTACTGAAATTCTACAATGCGGGTGCATGAAACATATGGCACATGACAAGGCCTAGGGCTGGGCAAGCTCTGGCTTTTACACAGGCAGGCAGAGGGGCACTACAGAAGCAACCCATGAGCTGAGGCCTAGAAAGATCCAGAGCTTAGGCAGAGACATCAGGAAGGGCTAGGCCCAGAGATGGCGCTGTCTGTGAGGCCAAGCAGTCAATAAAGAGGCAGGAGGGGACCTGGAGGCCAGAGGTCAAGGCCTAGGCACGATGTATATACAGGGCCTGCCCAGAGTCACCGGAAGGGGTGATGTGATCTTATCTCAGTTTCTGAAAGGTAACACTGACTTCATACAGGGCAGACTTCTGCCTTCACAGCCTGCAAATCAGGAGCAGACACAGCAGAGCCCAAGATGGTGGGCATCCCTCCTAAGCCCCACTCATGAGATGCTATCAAACACTTTCTGTTGAACAAARCAGAGTACACGGAACACATTTCAGAAAACCCAGCAAGAGGAATGGAATGAGCCTGGATTTTAATGACTCAGCTCCCGGCATCCCCGTTACCAAGGCCGGAGGTGGGCATCCACACTTTTCCTCCTGGACAGAGGGTGAATGCTGCTCTGGTGGTACTCTGGCCCAGAGCCTTTCACCAGAGTATCAAACTCAAGTGTTTGTTTAAAGATCATTAACTCCCCACCCACAGGGTCAGAGGGCAGAGAAAGTGAGAAGCAGTGTCAAAAGCTACAGCCCAGATCAATCAAAGGGAAATGCAAGCCTTCTCTGAGGTGGCCTAGGAGGAGGTGGGTGATGGGGGCAGGGTGCTGATGTTGTAAGCTCACAGAACATCTCCCCTCTCCCAGGGGCAGTGCTCTACCCTGCAGATCCCAGGAGGAAAGTATGTCACAGCTTTACCTGGGCTCCTGGATTATGGCTTATGACTTTCCTACCCTTCTTTTCAGCTTTCAGTACTAGGAAGGGCCTTTTGTCAACTAAGGGCCCCTTTACATGGGTAAACTGCCTCAGTCCTCAGACCTTTAGCCACCAGGTAAGCAATCTGGAGGTGCCCCTCCCCCACCTTCAATGAAACTGTCCGTACAGCCCAGTTGTATAGCCTCCACATCCCATCCATCCTATGTGCTCAACACCCTTTAAGCCATAAGCCACATCTAGAGCCCTCTGAAGTAAGTCCCCCACATAGTGATTCTGAATGTCCCTGTGGTTTGCCAGGATTTGCCTCCTGCTGAGATTTCTTTGTCTTGATAAAGTCAAGACTTGACCTGAACACCCAGGGCCCTATGGGAAGGGCTTCCCTACATGCATCCCAAGCAAAGCTGCCAACTCTGATCCTGTTCCTGCTTTACAAGGCAGTCACCACTTCTGCAAGCCTATCAATGACTGCCCCTCTGGAACTCCAGTGTCACCAGTCCTTGATCCTACTGTACACTCCCTGCAAGCATGCTGTATGTGGGTGCAGGGAGTCTGGTGTTCAGCATTCCCTCTCTCTTTCCACACATGCATGACTGTATACAGCATACAACACATGCAGTTGCGAATTGCACTGCCATATGTGAGTGACTGGGCTTTCTGAAGGAGTGCCCTGTATATCGGACCCTGAGAATGCCTACATATMTACCCCTCAGATACCTGAGGGGTAGGCACCTGCAGGTTACTTACTGGCTGGGGACTGCCTGAGCTAAGTGGGTCTGAAGTGCTTGCTGTTGTTGCTGGAAGTGCTGGGATGAGTCTCTCCTCTCACAAGGATCTGACCAGGTACCTATATGTAAGGTGGCCTCTCAAGGACTCAGTCCCCGAAGCAGAACTTGAAGATCTCAGAAGTAAGGGTTCAGTTCCCTAAGCACAGAAATATACTTCTACCATCAGGTATGAACCTAGCTGCAGTACATTGTTATAGTCTGGCATTGCCAGATTTCTTAGTGTTTGCTAGTCAAATCTGGGTGTCTCCATTTCTAATTCAGATGTGGGCTGTAGGTGTGATCTACTTGTGGTCTCACTGCACCCTCAGTGCCAGGACCCTAACACCCCACAGGCTCAGCATGCATTCAGCCCACCTGAAGAGATGGACCGCCCCTTGTAGCCACATTACACCCTGCTGAGATTCCAGACCTGCCTAGGCTGGACTAAAGCTTCTTTACAGCAATGGCTGGGGGCTTACTGCCCCCCATATTCCCCCCCCCTCAGCCAGGCGACTTCTCCTCACAGCATGCTCTCCTTTCAACAGGCTCATGTTCTCAGGACTGAAATAATAAAGAATGCTTTGCCAGGGCAGAAGAGCAGAGAGGCAAATAACTGAAGATCAAGATTCCAAGGGCCGACACAGGAAATTGTGAAGCTGATAAAGATGGGGACAGGCGGCATGCTGCTGCTCTGGCTCTCCAGGGCACATGCACATAGTGTCACAGTCATCAGTGAGCTTGCATTCCAGCCATTGAGGCTAAGAATAGAGGCTGACCTGACACTGACGTGCAGAGTCAGGCTTCCCTTCCATTTGTTCACTTTCTAGGTTTGTGAGACTCTAGCCACTCACTCAAGGACCACCAAGCATGCCTCACAGTTGCAGATGGGCGGAGCCAGCACGTTCATCACTCAGTATGTCTGCCATGTATCTTTTACGGGAAAGTCTAGGCCCAAGAAACCAGCAGCATTGGGTCTATGAGGTCTGCTATCTGGAGATGGGAGCAATAGCTCAATCTACAAATAATGATGTTAACTGCACAACTGTGGGGGAGGTACAGTGAGAGAAAACAAAGTAGGCTTTAGGAGAGCTAGCCAGCATCCCTGAGGAGGTAGCACTGAACTGGGACCAGGAGGAAGAACTACCATGCACAGGAGACCCAGCAGTTGGGGCAGGGCAAATGTAAGGTCCCTGAAGGAGAGCCTGGTCCTTTGAGAAGCTAGAAGTGTGCAGGCTGCTGGGGGTTTGGCTGGGGTATAAGGCTGTAGACAAAGGGAAGCTACATCTACCATGTGAGAGGGACAAACCAGTGATGAGCTTGAGAGGATGCCTCTGAGTTTGTTTTCTGAATCAGAATTTTGTTATATAGCCCAGGGTGGTCCTAAACTCGTTTTCCTACCTTAGCCTCTTAAGTGCAAGGATCATGGATGTGTCCCCCATGCCTGACTTGTGTACATCTTTAAAGGAATAATTCGGGTACAGAGTGGAAAACGGATGGAAGAGAAATGAAGCAGGACAGAGGGAAACTGCCAAAGAAGACCCTCAGAGGCTGTTCTATTTTTGTTGTTAGTGTATTTTGAGACAGGGCCTCATGTTCTGAACTCCAGACTCTTTTGCCTGTATCTCTCAATATTATAGGTATGTGCCATCATACCTAGCCTCAGAATCCATGTTAGGATGAGGAAGACAAGGGGACAAGGACATGTTCTAGGTCTCCAGTAGAAGACCTGTCTTGTGTTGGGTGGGGCCAGAGGGTCTGAGCTCAGGAGAGGTCTCAATGTCACATAGCCAATGGCCTTGCAGTCCTGGAGAAGAGAGTCCAGTATTAGATGATAGAGTCCTACCCCACCCCGCCCAGCCCCACCCCACCCATAATGGCCTGGCCTCGATGAAACCAAAGCTTCGCAGGCTTCATTGTCTCAAAATGGTAGCTCTAATTCCCAGGTCTATATGAATGTGTAGGCTACTTCCCTCTCCCTGTGTTCACATGGCTATACCTCTGTCCCCAAGAACAACAGCCTTGCTTCCTAGACCGGCACAGCATAGCCTTATCATGGCCCCTACTGTGGTCGGTCCTGCCCTGGTTCTCTGGTGAGCAGTCAGAATGGCCCAGAGGCTAGGTAACAGGGCTGGGATAGTGCTGGGCCCTGATCTCAGCCCTGATGAGGAAAGAAGGTGCAAACTCAGGGAGGATGCAGAGGGAGGAGGAATATGTCAAGCAGGCAAACATTTTCTAAACGTCAGGTTTGTGCTTGCTAAGCACTCTGGTCCCTTCTGACTGACAGGCTTTACCTTCATTTGGGTCAGTTATTCTACATAAAGACCCTACGAGGCAGGGCAGTATTTTTACATTCAATTTTATGGATGAAGAAACAGAGGTTTGTGATGTCTCCAAGGTCACAAAGCAAACAGACTGAGACTTGGGACAATAAATGCCAGGGCTGCAAGGCAGGGCTGACACTCACAGTCTCATCTCTTGAGCAGCTGAGCAGAAACAGAAGCCCAGGCCACTGGAGCTGAGCAGAGCTCCCCCCCCCCCTGCCAAGCTGCTGGGGTGCTGACCCACAGGTGGCTACAGATTCTAAGTGGACAAAGGTCCAGACAGGTGATCCCTACACACCACAGTCAAGTTCTTGCCAAGGTCTACGTGTGGGTGAGGAAGGATATGGGAAAACCTCAGTAGTGCTAGCAGACACAGCCAGGCCTACCTTCCCCTAAAATCTCAGTCTGAGCCACCTTGCTGTCTGCTCTGGCAAAGATCACCTTATGCGGCTTAGTTTTCTGAAGGTTGTACATAATGCCACTGCCTGAAACAACTGGGTTGGGTCTCTCACTACTTGTGGTTTTTTTTTTTGTTGTTGTTGTTGTTTTTATTTTGTTTTTTAAATTTTTTTGATAGTCTTATGTAGCTCAGTCTGGCTTTGTACTCACTATGTAGAGGACAATGACCTTGAACTTCCTGCCTCTACCTCCCAGGTGCCAGGATTAAGCTGGTGTGTGTGTGCGTGCCACCACATCTGGTTCATGTTGTGCTGAGACTTGAACCTGGGTCCTCATGAATATCAGGCAAACACTCTATCAGCTGAGCTATACCCCCTGTGATACCTACTCTTGGTTGTCAGCTTGACTACATCTGGAAACAACTACGGTCCAAGCAGCTGGGTACACCTGCGAGGGATTTTTCTTAATTAAAT
>BDUI01000404.1:149396-208274 GCA_002335545.1 Apodemus speciosus | reverse complement strand
TGGAACTCACTTTGTAGACCAGGCTGGCCTCGAACTCAGAAATCCACCTGCCTCTGCCTCCCAAGTGCTGGGATTACAGGCGTGCGCCACCATGCCCGGCTAATCCTGATTTTTTGAGGTGGGAAGCTATACCTTTAATCTGGGCCACACTTTCTGGTGGCAGCCTATATAAGGGACATGGAAAAAGGTAACTTTTGCTCTTTGCCTGACTGCCCTTGGTCTTGCTGTAAGCTAATTCCTTCACTGGCATTAGCGCCTACTTCTTCAGGATTCTAGTGTATATACTGAAGACCGGCTGAGACATCCAGCTTTTTGAACTGAGCAACTACTAGATTCTTGAACCGTCCATTGGTAGACAGATATTACTGGGCCAGCTAGACCAGAGCACATAAGCCACTAATGAGTGTGTGAGTGAGTGAGTGAGTGTGTGTGTGTGCGTGTATGTGTCACACACACACATACACATATACATAAATATATATTTTATTCTATCAGTTCTGTTCTTCTAGAGAATACTGACTAATATACCCCCAGTCCTCTGCTGCGCTATTTTTCAGGGGGATTGTCCAGAAAACTTACCACCTACTGGTGCGCAGATAAAGGAACTTCAGATGTATTTCATGCAACTTTCATGGAAGAGTCTTGCTAATGGTAGTCTCACTACCTGAGGCCTGCCAAGGTTAGACACGAGCACCAGAACTGTGACTAGGATGAGGAGTCATGCCAGGCAGAGGCATTACTTCAGGATAGTGCAGCAGAGCCCTGATAGCCCTTGCCAGGCGAGTCCAACTTAGCACGTTCTTTCGAGGAGCAGCCCTCCAGATTTCTGCACAGTCCACAGGTGCTGGTGAAGCTGACAGGCAGCTCAACAGACTTTGCGATGTGCAGTAGTTTCTGGAGTGCTGGTATCAGCTATGAGGAGACTGGACTGACCATACCCAATCTCACTGTTAATGAGCCTGTGCCTTGGCCGAGGTCAAGCACAACTTTGCTGTGACTTAATAAAATGTAAATTGGGGCAGAAAAGAGACACACAGGTCTGATGCTAATGAGCTTACAACAGCAGGATCAGTTACTTCAATTCAAAGAGGCTCAGACTAGAGGGAAAAAATGAAATAAGCTTTTAAAGATCAGTCTAGGTTGGGCTCCATCAGACCTAACCCATTTTGTTTAATAAGGTTTCAATTTGGCTGCTCTTATTTCTCCCTCTTCTTCAAGCAAGGCTGTGTACAGATAAGACATTTTCCTCCCCCTAATGCATTTAATTGCACCACGCGTGCGCGCGCGCACACGCACACGCACACGCACACGCACACACACACACACACACACACACAGGCAAACTCAGGGCTCTGTGTAAGGAGAGCACACAGACATATGAGCCTCTGGGGGATGCCAGGGCCTCCCTAATGGGCCAGGTTGGGCTGCGGAGCAAACTGCAGGTCAGTTTGGGGCACTCCATTCTAACCAGTTAGTTTTAGAGAAATTAAAGCTAATCAAAACCATAGAGAATCAAGTGACATCACCTGTGTTCCTCGGCCAGGAGCTAACTAAAATCCCAATCCTATCCCCCCACCCCCGCCCCCCGACTGTCTTGCAGCAATTATGCTCATGAATTCACGGTGTCCTGTTTTATATATTTACACCCATGCATGTGTTTCTGGGTATACACACTTGCTAGTATATGATGGCATGACATCACAGTTTAACGTCACTACTGACCCTCTTCCTTTGACATTGTATTTCCGACGTTTATTCATATCAGGCACACACACAGCATGTATCTATATATACTCTCTTGGTGTGCATATTGGTGGTGACTTGTAGAGGTTAGAGGTCAATATCATTATGCCTTCCTCAATGCTTTTTATCTTATGAAAGACAAGGTTTCTCACTAAACCCAAAGTTGACCCATTCAGCTACACAAAATGGTTGGCAGCCTCAGGAAGCTGGAGCTACAGACATGCACTGCCACAAGCAGCGTGTATATGGGGATTAGATCTCAGGTCTATAAGCTCTTTACGCACTGAGCTAACCCCCCACCAAATCACTTATTCCCACCGTTGATGTTCATGAGGGTTACTAGCTTCTGCCATGATTAAGCCTGAGCTTGCACACAAACAGTTTCTCTAGCACAATGGGTATGCTTCTGGTTTTATCAGGTCTCACAGACTGCTCTTGGCAATGGTCAGGTATATTCCTATCAACAATGCAAGGAAGGCTCTTTCCTATATACTCACCTGGGGGCAGGTCTGTTGCTCTTACTAGTCTGATAGATAAACTCGGTGTTTGCTGCTGTCTTAATGTGTCATCATATCACCAGGAACAGGCCTGTGTAGAAGGCTTCTCATTTGTCCTACTCCCAAGTACCACAAATAAAAACTGCTTAAAAACCAAACGAGGCACTCTGAGAACAGGGTGTTCTGTGAATATGCACTCCTGAGCCAAGTTCAGTCCTTACGGAAGGGAAGGAACAGGTGACAAGGTCTGTGCATAGTATGCTCTCTCTGCTTCATACAGCCTCTGGGCACGAGGCCAGGACTTTTCTAGAAGCTCTTGAGAGTTAAGGCTACTCTTTCACCTGGCTTGGGTTCTCTCTTCCAGGGCCCTCCACAAAACTAGCGGATATGTTAACTAGAGGGATCTATTTCATGCAAAAATTCCATCAGATCTTAAATAAAAGACTAGCTGTCTGTTGGGCGAGGGCCAGGGAGTCCCATGCTTAGAGGGATGGGAGCACCCCTCCTATTCCCAGAGCAGAGGAGGCAGCAGTAGGTCTTCAGGCTGTCTGTGAGGCTAAGCTCCATCTCCACCTTGCTTACTGGGCTGGTCTTAGTTTCACTGGGTGCCAAGTTTTTGAGCACTGGCTACTATTAGCTGGGCCCACAACAATTCCCCTCCTCTGCTCAGCTCTCTCTACCCTCCTCACTCCATATACAAATGACTCCAACATCCACCTCAGGAGACCCTTTCAACAGCTGTAACTTCTTGTGTGTCTTTGTACTGCTGCCTCCTGGGGTCCTCCATACTGGACACCAGCTTCTAAAATGAATATTTACTTTGCAGGGCACTGCTCCCTGACCCCTGGGATGGCACTGTTCATGTCCCTCCATGTCACCTTCACAAATTCACTCTTCCCATTAGCCTCTCCCAGTGGCTATAACAAAGGGGAACTGTAAAAGTGACAAGGGGCCTTCCAGGAAGCCTTCTTCCTCCTCCAAGCCACTCCTAGTATTTGTCATCCCATAAAATTTTAAACTGAATTACATCAACATTAGATTCTTATGTCTTCCATGCAACTGTGCTTTAATTGTTTTTAAGTGACTGCTGGGTTTGGAGTATGGAATCCATACGAGACAAGCTGAGGGGACCAGCTGTCCTCTTGGTGGCCAGAGGACCCCTGAATAATGGAACAGCAAGGGTGGCCACATTTGGATCCCCGGGGCCTTGATGATGAACAACATGTGGGTTTAAATCTTAGGTGGACAGGAGGGGTCCCCCAGTTCTTGGACTACCCTGTTCTTCGACTACCCTGTTCTTCATCAAAGTCCAGCATTGAGCACACTCTCATGAGTCTCCCAGACTCCAGTTCCTCCTGCCATACAGGCTGCAAATGGTACAACCAGGCATCAGACACTCACATCATGCATGGCCACAACCTCAACATCAAAGATGCATCCCAGGCCTGTGTCCTGGCAGGGCCAAGACCTCCTTCTATCCTATACACCATCATCCCACAGCCTCCCTGCAGCTGAGAGACTGCACTGCTTACCACACTAGTGCTCATGCCTCCTGCCTTGACCTCAGTGTCTGTGGAACAAGGAGTGGCATGCCATTAGTTGGTCTCCCTGTACAGATGAGAGCACTGGGCAGCACTGGCCTCATCTCTTCCCTGGCAGTTGTGCTCAGTGATCCACTAGGCTCAGATGATGGAGCAGATACCATGACACAGCACAGCTGGAGGGTAGTAGCATCTCCCAGCTCATCCCACAGCTAGCATCCATCTTGGCCAAACACACAAGTCCAGGCAGGGGAATCCAGGCCCGCTGCCTTGGTGATGGCAATGACAGGAAATGACAGGAAATGAAGTGAGTACAGGGTGATGAAGATAGAGAAACAGAAGGAGCAACAAGACAATGTCTTTATTTACCTAGTTAGCTGACACTATTGGGCCTCCTGAGAGCAGTCACACCCCGACTGCTATCAAAGGTGACTTGTACGTCTAGGATAGTTTCATACTCAGCCCCATGGTTTCTTTGAAGTAGGTAAGAGAAAAGTGTCATCTGTCTATTTCCAATCTCCAGATAATGGAAATACCGCTTTACTGGCCGAGTGTTGACCAGTGGAACAATGGATCCCAGGCACGAACAAAGGCAGCCAGCCTTACAACCCTGCGGCAGCCTCTGTTTGGCATCAACATGAGTCTGAACTCCTGTAGTTCTGAGGATGTCCGAATGTGGTCCTGGGAACTGAACCTAGAGCCTCCTGCACGTTAGGCCAGTACTGTACCACTGAGCTATACACCCACTTTTTCAAGCTTTGTTAAACAGTGATGGCCTTAAACCAGGTTTCCTCACGTGTTCTTCTCTCATTTCTATTTATTATACTTTAGCCATATGATAGAGAAAACAAAACAGCGGCATGGCGAGTCACGTTGCAAGCTGGAGGACCAGCCCTCAGTCCTGAGCTGCTGGAGCTGGTCTGCACTCCTGGTCAAGCCTAAACTGCCCACTGCTTTCTGACACTGGGCAGTGAGCACACCCTGAGACTCAGGCTTCCCCGTGCCTGAGATGGCTCTCAAACTTTCTCCTGCATGTTGGGATTTGCTCACTGTTGGAGACTGAGACTGGCGGTGTGTGTGTGGGGTGCTCCTTGGGTAGTGTATGCTAGAGTTAGCAGTTGAAGGTGGAGGTGAGGTCTTAATTTTTGTCCTTCTTCAAGGCTTGGTCATCCTCCATAGAATGGGAATGCAGGGCTCAGGCTATAGAAACTGTGAAGCTGTATGGAGGTTGTATATCCCCACACAGGTGAGCCTTTAGACGCTACTTAAGGGTAGCCTGTACTATTCACTGTTTGTTTCAGTATTCAGCTCCTTCTCCAGCTGTAGCATACCCAGGCCTAGCGTTCACTGCCCTTGTATCCAGTCTGTACCTCCCATAATGCTCAAGGTCTCCAAAGTCTGCTCCTTCCTTCTGTCCTGTCAGACAATCCCCAAGTCTAGCACATGGGTCAGTTATGGAAATTTGCTGTGTGGCTCTGGACAATCTAGCTCATGCTGGGCTGTCTTTGCATCTTTTTCTCCACCTTGGCTATATCCAGCATCTATATAGGACCTACATGACTCTTGGCTGGGTCCCCAATTCTGCTGGATCCACAAAGAATCCCTGTTGCACATCCTGGTGGCAGTCGTCAAGGTTCCTCCCCAGCATCATGCCTTCGTCTCTCATTTAGATTTAATGTGCCACATGGAAGTCCCTGCACTGGCCTCTGAGACATGGAAAAGAAAATCATGGCTCCACTTTCACTGGGGACGGTAATACAATGTAATTGTAGTATGTTGAGAATTACACAGGGCTCTGGGATGGCAGAATGGTGGCAGCAGCATCTGAATTGAGCCTTGAAAGACAATGGCTACAAGTGGGATGTAGAGAAAGACAAGGAGGGGCCATAGTATGCCATGATGGTGAATTCTGAACTACACAGTATTAACCCTGAGTAGGACTCTGAGAAGATGAAGTCCCACCTGCCTTTTTCTGTATGTCATCCTAAGGATACAGAAACAACACAGGAGCATTCTCAGAGTTACATTAACAGAGTTCAGGAAAGTAAGGCCAGCATTCACTTTTTGGTGGCTATTTGGGGGATCACATATAGGTGTGGTCAAGAGGGTCAGCATAGCCTCAGGATAAGCAAACTGGACAATACATGAAACTATTAGCGGGATATCCCTAGCAGAGGCATCCAAACTGTTAAGATCATGTGGCCAGCAGGGAGTACGGGAGTTGTGTGTGATGAGGAGTGGTCCTTAAGACCACCTGGCTTTCTGGCCAAGCCAGAGAAGGCAGACACCACAAATCACAATGCCACACACTTATAAATCATGCTAYGTATCTTTATGGATAAAACGAAGAGAAGGGTTTCCAAGGACAACTCAATAGGATAGGGATACCTCCAGATGGGGGAACCACAAGGATTTGGGGCTCAACAGCCAACTAAAGGCTTTATTATTTGAAGACACTGAAAAAAAAACCTAGTTGCATAATTTAAAATTAGTGCTTTGAAGAGGTAGACTTTCAGTCAGCAAGGTTTACCAGAATGGGCTCCAGTCAAGTCTCTTAATGATAGTTTACTTTCAACTAGACTAGGGGAGAGGTAGAAGAAGCAAGCAATGGTGGCAGAGTAGGTAGGCAGCTGAAGGAAGAACCTTTCCCAGACTCCCAACATGACTGGGCTCCCCATGGCCTAGAGGCGACCTTGCAATCACCACTACCAGGAAGAAGGGTCTCTAATGAACACAGGAAAGCTGAGGTGAACACCTGCTGAGGTGTTTTTGCCAAGAGGGGAGGCAAAAAGAAAGAAAAGAAAAGAAAAAAAAAAAAAACCAAACCAAAAAACCCAGCACAGGTTGCGTACACCAGGATATAAAAATGAATGGCAGCAAATACAAGAGCAAGCAGGGTTTCATGAGTGAGGTCAGCTCTGGTTGGCATGCCAGCAGAGAACCCTTAGTCCAGGTCCAAGAATTGGGCACTCAAGCCAAATATGTATGGACTGATGCTGCACCTATGTGCCCTGCAAAAAGGACATGCTCCTCACTGCAGTCACCGGGAGACCAAGTCCTGGGTCTCCTGTCTCCATCATGGATACCATTGGTCACTCTGGAAAGTTCTCACTATGTCTCCATTTGATGCCCAAGCACCCTTAGCTCTTAAAATTTTCCAAAAGGCAAAGAGGATGGCTCACTAAAATTCACCTCATTGTTTGTGAGCACTGAGAGATGAAGACACCCAAGCAACAGAAAGACAGATAAACAGGACAGAATAAAATGTCACTTATAATAGGAAACTGTGTTAGCATGGAGAAATGCTTCCCTGTAATAGTAGACAGGCATAAAATGTATTTCAAGAATCCTAAGTGTGTGTGTGTGTGTGTGTGTGTGTGTGTGTGTGTGTTGTCTTTTTTAGTCTCCTTATACTTCTAACAATTTTTGAAGTAAGCATGCACAGTTTTGATAACTGGAATAAAGGTTTTTAAAAACTCTAAGTTAAAAGAGAAACAAAATCCACTCCAGCATGCTACAAGAATGTGCTATCTAAAACTGGTATCTGAGGTGACAAAAGCCCTCTAAAAGTCTCTTCTTCAGTCCAAGCCAGGCCCTGCTATGACCCTCTAGCCTTTACCACCATTTGATAAACAGAAACCCAAAGCCAGGTCAATACCCTAGAGGACTTGGTGGAAAGAGACTGACAGGGGCTCTAACCCATTCACACCTAATTGTAAAGATGGTATTCACTAGACCAGAGTGCTTCTGACAAAGCACGCAGGCTCCACTCCACATCTTGGACAAAACAGATGCTGTTAGTGGGGCTCACAATGTCTGACTCCAGAACTAAAGAGAAGGATGCTGCCTCCCTGCCCCTTCCTCAGGCCCTTCAGAGATTGTGTACTTGGGGTATACAGCAGTAGCTTGGCTTAGGCCCACCTGAAGGACCTAAACCTTTGTCAGGTTTTCAGGCCCAAGAGAAAAATGTCAGCATCTGTAGATCACAGGAATTAAGAGGGATGGCCTAGCTTGTCTAACCACAGGAAATACCGATTCTTCTCTCCATCCCTGTCTCTTCCTGGTTCATTTCAAGGCTCTTTCTAATTATAAAATGAAGGCCAGAGCTGTCTAACTGGAGTGGAAAGACTGGCTGTCGATGGAGACACACATCACCAAGGGACAAGGTGCTAAGGACACTTTCCTTCTATCTGTTTATTCTCATGTACTTTCCAAGTGCAGTATCAGAATGAAAAATGTTTAAAGAACACATTTAAAGCTGGGAGTGCAGGCACAGGCCTCCCTAAGCACCCAGGAGGCTAAGGCAAAGAGATCCTATTCAAGACTATCAGGGGCTCTATAGCAAATCTATCTCAAAACAAACAACCAGTGTCTTATTTTTGAACTCAAGAAGATCACCTGGCTCTGCAGAGGTAGGCCCAGCAAGGCTCACACCATCCCTTCGAGGCAGCCTGGCTCTGTGTGCTTCCTGGTGCTTACCCCCCTACTCCTAGGCAGGACATAGCTGGTCACATGCTAGCCAGCATAGTTGCTGGCTGAGGTAGGCTCTGTTAGGCCATGGGATGGGAGGGAGGGAGACATGAAACTCTGTCAGGTTTCCGGGCTCAAGAGGAAACCCTCAGCCCCTGGAGAGACCATGCCTTGTGTCCTTAGCAGGTAGTAGGGGACACTGACCCTTGCTTTTCCTCTCTCTCTGCTCTTCACCCCTACCATTTAGGTCCACTCAGGTCTCCATGCCCCCTCACACTTTTAGCACAGAGATCCATGAGCAGTCTATCTCTGGTATGGCATGGCACACTCCAGGGTACCAGCAAAGACCAGTAGGACAGTGAGTCAGCACCCAGTGGGTGATGCCCAAGCAAGGACTGAGTAAGCAAAGGTTTCTGGGAAGGCTTTTGCAGTGGAGATTAGGAATCAGGCAATGCAGGAAACCCTAGAGCTGGAGGTGTGTGAGGCTGGCATGGGAGACAGAATCGCTGCCCAGGACCACTCTAGGGTAAGAGCAATAGACAGAGACTCGAGAAGGCACTGAGGAGTTAGCCACCATCACCTGGTTCTCCTCTCAGCACTCCAGGCTCCCTTCAGATGGTCTGGTCCACTTGTGCTTAGAGAACACAAGTAATCCTAGCACACAAAGACCCACAGGGGTGTCATGCTGAAGGGAGCTCAGCCAGTGCCCACCCATAACAGGGCCCTTTATTTAGCATCCCACCCCCCACCTGCCTGGCACTTGTTTCTGTCACAGTGGCCACTGCTACACCCATTCTTGCCCTACAACTGCACTAGGTGAAGCTCTGACAAGCTTTTAGGACTTTATAATAAAAATTCTACCTGGAAGCTTCACTATGCCTCACAGTGTACAGGTGACCAAACAGGTGGACCTAGGGAGGCCAGGTGAATAACCCAAGGTCACCCAGATCAGCAATGGTGGAAGGGAGGCAAAAGTCCATTGGGCTGACTCCAGCCACTGGCACCCATACAAGGTAGACTGGCTGCTGCCTCACTTGCATGTTCTACAAGGGCCCTGAGAATGAGTGTTGCTCTAGGTCATCTCTCGGCCTGCACATCCACAAGGTGGCCGGGTATGTTCTCTGTGTAGTAATAGTTTGGTGTAGAGGCACACATAATTGACAGATAGCAGACCTTGGAGTCTGGCTTCTGGGGTCTGATACTAGGTTACAGTAACTACATGACATTGAACAAAGRAGTTTCTCTCTCCATTTCCTTAGACGGAAAATGTACCAATCTCATTAGATACCTATAAGACTGAGACAATCCATGAGAAACAGTTAGTGTGGGATTTGAACACACACACACACACACACACACACACACACACACACACACACACACACTGGAAAAAAGGCTCAGTGGTTGAGGGCACTTCTGCTCTTGAAGAGGACCCAAGTTTGGTTCCTAATATCTATATGGTATCTCATAATTGTTTGTAACTCCAGTTCCAGGAAACCTGATGCCATCTTCTGGTCTCCTCAGGCATTAGGCACACATATGGTACACATACATGCATGTAGATAAAGCACTCATATACATACAAGAAAAAAATTAAAGATATATAGGTAACATATAGCTTTTCAATAAAGACT
The DNA here is from genome assembly GCA_002335545.1 of Apodemus speciosus. Lineage (NCBI taxonomy): Eukaryota > Metazoa > Chordata > Mammalia > Rodentia > Muridae > Apodemus > Apodemus speciosus. The sequence goes on along the minus strand of BDUI01000404.1, from coordinate 198,389 downwards.
CCCCCATCTGTAGTTTGCTGACTTTTGCAGAGTGCTTGCCATCATCCAAGGCCCTGAATGTGGCAGCCAGACAGGCAGTGCCTAGCTGTGGGCAGGCCTGCATTGCCTCACTCAAGCCTCACTGGCATCACTCAAGCTGAGGGCCCTTGCAGATGAAACAAAGATGGGTAAGAACTAACTCTGCAGATAGGGGTACCTACAAAGTGTGGAATCCACATCACCCCTACAGGATGGCCATCATTGTCTGTCTCACCTATGACCTAGGTCCAGAGAAGATGGATTCAAAGGGAGCCACTGGCTGGCTACGCTGTGATTGTTATTCCAAACTGTCTCCTAGGAACTGAGGAGAGGCCAATCCACAGATGACTTTCAGAAGCTTAAGGGCATAAGCTCTGTGCAGTCTGTTTGGGGTAGACTGCGCAGCACACAGGCCAACGTGAGTCATGTTCTATCGCAAATAAAAATCGGCCCATGAATATACATAATCCCCAGGTAATTCTCCCAACCTCAGACCAGTAATGGAGCCACCCTCGCTCACTGAGGCATGAATATTTACCGCCCCTGGCTTTGCTGCTCTCGATCTGGGCTCAATTTTGCAAATTAAAATGAGGGCTGTGGATAGAGAGATTACAAGGGGCCTCTGCAGGCTGCTGTCCCCAGCAAGGCAGCTAGGCAGGACGAGTTGGCTCCTAACTGCTGCCCTGGTGCACTGCCTTGAGGGGTGGTAGCCACAGAAAGAGGCAAGATGGTCAGATGGGTCGGGTTTTAGAAACAGTACACAAATGACAGTTGACACAGACACATGACCCAGGTGAAAATGTCTGAACGACTTTCAGACTTCCCTTTCTGATGACTGAGGACTGATGCCAAGCCACAGAAGGAGCAGGGACATTAAGCTCCAACAGATCTGGTGTAGACTGTCCAGGCCTAAACATAGGGTGTTCCATTTCATCTCTTCAGACCTTGTTTTCTCACACAGAGCAGGATAAGCATGGCCTTTCTCCCTTTGTTAGCATGATGTCCACAGGGTGTCTGCCCAGGAACATTCTCCTGGCCAACTGCATTTGCTGCTGGTGCTACATGCATTATTTGGAAATATATAGATATATGAAGTGATGTCAGAGGTGGGTGGTGAGGCTCATCACTGGTGACAGATAACACAGACAAAGGGAATGATCTGTCTGAACTTCCTAGACACTTGGGTCAAGGTCATACTGGGGCTTGGAACTTCTTTTTTTTTAATTTATTTTATGTGATTTGGTGTTTTTTCTATGAATGTGTGTCTGAGTGAAGGTGCCAGATCCCCTGGAGCTGAAGTTATAGACAGTTGTCAGCTACCATGTGGGTGCTAGGAATTGAATCCATGGACTCATCCTTTGGAAGAGCAGTCAGCGCTCTTAATCACTGAGCTATCTCTCTTGGTCTTGGCACTTCTATCTGGATTCTGCAAGTAGAAGGAGCTGAGTGGCAGCTTGCTTCGCCTGTCCTGAGTACAAGGTTGGGGAAGAGAAAACAGAACAGAGCCGAAGAGGCGGTTCTGAAAGAGTGGAGGAGAGCAGCCAGCCTCCAGCCGATCTAAAAGCCCCCCAGCCTGCTGTAGAACCCAGATTCTGAGAGACTAGAAACCACATATGGAAGAATCACTGTGGCCGTCAAGACTAAAAGGTAGCTGGAATCGAGTCTAGAAGTATGCCCTGACTAACCTTTCGAAGGGACAGTGCTTGCCACCGAATAACCTATGTTCTTAGTTCTGGTAAGGCCCTTGCTAAGCATCTGACTCCCAGAAGTCCCTCATGGGAGGGTAACACAGACTTCATGCATGACCAGCATGAGGCTCACTGCTACATGGCTGTCAAGTGCTGGAGCCAGGCTAAGGCAGGGTCTGATCTCCCTACCTGCAGCTAGCCAGTGTTCAAGGACCATGTGCCTCCAACCTGTCCGTGTTTATGGAGACCAGAGGAATGGCATTTACTCCCTCAGCTCTGTCAGGAATGTGGAACTACTAATAGCTCCCAAACAATGGGGGCTGCAGGGGAAGGGCGCAGAGCATGGACGCCGTGCAGGGATCATGAGGAAAGCCAGAGAGGCAGTGAAACCTGGGTGAGACGGGAGTAAGGCCCAGGTTTAGGGCAGAGGAGGCCCAGCCTGTATATGGCTTGACTGAGGCCACAAAGCCCAGTGTATGTGTGCTGTACTAGACAGAACACACTCCAAAAGTGGTTAAGAGCACTGGCTGCTCTTCCAAAGGATGGATCTACAGGTTCAACAGGAATTAGGCTGTCCTCAACCCTAACTGACAGCCATGAGATGCCATCTGAGTGAGAAATATTTAAAAGACAAATCCAGAGTACCCAGTGGGCGATGGAGAGTGTCCTGCAAGTGGGCCCATTCCCTTCTTGGCCTGCCTCAGTATGCACAGCAGCAAACTCCAAGGGACTCTGAGGAGTGCTGCAGGGTGGAGGCAAATGTAGGGGACAAAGCTAAAGGGGACTCTGTGCTGGAGCAAGGAGGTGCACCACTGCTTCCAGGCCCACGGCAGACAGCCCCGCCTGCTGCCTCCGAGCTCCGTGCCCTCTCCTCAGGTCTCTGTTGGCTTGGGAGGCTTGGTACCAAAGGGTTACTGGTTGAGCTCAGAAATCCTAACCCCGCCTGACAAAACGGCTCCTATTTTTCTTTCTGCTTTCTTTAAGACCCCAGATGTGTTCTTGCACATCAAAAGAGAACAACTTATAAAGTTAAACTAAATCAAGGGCTTTTGTTCTGAGGCATCGTTGCTGAACTAATTATTCCTGTATGTTGTTTAATGAAATAGTGGTGCCATATATTAAACCAGCTAACAGGATGAGCACATGAGTTACAAGGAAGGTCGAGACTGGGATTATAAATTTAACTTTTTCTTAAGAAGAGATGAAACAAACCACTCAACTCCCTGCTGTCGTATGTCATGGGAGGGGAAAATGATGGCACCACACAGCGCTGAGGGAGGCCTGTGCCCCAGTGAAAGGATGCTGGSGGCCTAAGCAGCAGCCCCGCCTGTTGGCTCTTTCCCTGGGTCTTCTGCACTGGAGCTCCAGTAGGCTCCAGGCAGGCTCCTTACCCCTCCACCCCATAATGGCTATGGGTCTCCAGGCAGTGAGCACACGTGACAGTTCTTTAGAAAGCCAAAGTAGCTCTAAACTACACTATACATGGAAAGATGCTGTGCAGCATAAATGCCAAGCAATCTTCACGTGAACCAACGGAACCCTGACTCAGGAAAAGGGGGGAGGGAAGCTCGCAACGGTGAGCACTTAAAAGTCTGGGTAACATCCTTGCTTTCACCTCCCCATATTTTGTCCATTGTGCACTGCTTTTATAATCAGAAAAAGACTATCAACTAAGAAAAAAACAGAAAGTGGGGGTCCAAGCTGACCCCCAACTTCAGGTTCTTGGCAGTGGCAGGGAGGGTGAGCTCAGCGGGTAGGCTGGTTGGGGTCATCCTGCCAAGGGCTCTGGTAGGTGCGGATTTCAAGTCACGGAGCTTACCCACACACTGACACCGTGCAAAAGACCTCAGGCAAAGAGACCCTGACAGTGATTAATCAGCTACAACACAGAGGACCAACAACAGCCTCCCTTCTTTTCTATGCCCCCTTCCTCCCTCAGACCCAGCCCTGTCTGCCGGATGTACAAGAAGCAGGCAGTCCAAGCATGGCTCTTCTCCCTTTGAGTACATTGTGTGGTCTGAGCGAAGGTCTCATCTCCTGAGCCTGTTTACTGAATCTAAAGAAGATGAAGGCCTACACTGCTTATAGCCAAATTTTACTGTGGACATGAACTTGAGAAGCCCAGCACCTAGGGAGGGCTTGCCAGACACTTCCTTCATAGAATGATGTCTGTTGGGTATGGTAGTTGAGACCAGCTCAGGCTACAAACTAAGAGGCTGCCTCAGAAGGAACAGAGATACCCAATGCTTAGACAATGCACATGGCTTCTGCCCCTATGTACATGTATGATCGCTACTGTGTTATTCTCACAGCACAGGAAGCAGGTGCTGGGGTGGTTAGCATTACCCTCAGAAGTCTCTGTCTGCACATCACACAGAAATGTCACCATTGAGGTTAGAAATCCAGCATTATAACACACCTACTACATGCCATACCACACCCTCTCTGATACAAGTATGAGGTCCTGATCCTGTGAGGGACTAAGTGAGCATGCGTGTGAGTGTGAGTGTGGGGGGGGGGAGGGAGGGGGGGAGAAAGAGAGAGGGCGGAGGGAGGGGGAGGGGAGGAGAGGGGGAGGGAGAGGGAGAGAAAGGGGTAGTTGTACTGAAGAGCAGGCAGTATGTAAACTGATGTCTCTATCTGACCTCAGCTACTGTTTTCCCAAGCCGAGCATCTGTGTCTACCTTTGTACAGTTCTCCAAATTCTGTCAGAGCTGTAGTGGCTCCCCATCTGGGTGACCCCCACCTGGCAGAATGTGGCAATGCCCAGCATGAACAACCTGCTGCCTGTCACAATGGCAATTGGGAATGTGGGGGAGATGTTACTGTGTCACACCATCTATTGGGTATAGCAGAGATGCATCTAACTGTTCCATAGAGTCCAGCAGGATCCTCAGGGCAGGACGGTCAGGTCCATATACAGCAGTGCTGAGCTTGAGAGCTGACATCAGAGGGAAAAAAGAAAGAACTCTGCTTGGCTACATGTTCTGTGCTTCTAACATGAGCAGGGGGCAGGTATTTGAGAGCTTCTGGAAGCAGGTTTTTCCCTACAAGCAGTGTTTAGAAGTGAGATATCTGTGTGTAGGTCAAATCTAGACCTGCTCTGCAGATCCTGAAGCAGAATGAGGAGACAGACACTGGAGTGTGTTATCAGAAGAGCAATAGCAGCAGCTCACCAGGGCACAAAGCCAGGGCGGACATGTTCAGGGTGCTGTCACTCTGTAAACTTTGTGGTATTTTCCATTCCAGGACATCACTTTTCTAAAAACAAAAGTGAGGGGTTGGAGAGATCCCTCAGTGGTTAAGCTCACTTCCCAGGACTGGTGTCCAGTGGCTTACAACAACCTGAAACTACAGCTCTAGGAGATCTAATGTCCTTCTCTGTCTTCCAAGGGCACCTACATAAAGACCTTCACACACACATTGTGGGCAGCAATATTTTCTTGGGAGAGTGGAACAGATCTACTAGAGCTAGCCTGATAACAAGCCAGCTTAGATGAGAGGCATATATACCACGTGCTTATAGTATGGTGGCAAACACCTACTAGCCTCCTGGGGGTTCAGAGTGGCATGGAAAGGATCTGCCCAGGGCTGTTCTGAACTTGGGAGTACAGCTGGCAAGAAGCACACTAGGAACCCACTGCCAAGACAGTGAACCCTGTGTGTTCTCCTTGTCCAAACTTGGCTTCAACAGGTAGTCACAGACCTCCGACCTCAGGTAGCCCTGTTCTCCCAATAGCGAGAGGTGCAGCAATTCCCCTCGCTGGGAAGGCTCACTCTGGCTTGGTGGAATGAGCAGGATGTAGCTGCTCATGAACTGCCGAGAATAGAGAAAATATTACTTAGATTCCAAACTGCCAGTGCATTCCAAAGTCGTCCCTCTCTGCCATGCTGGAACTTGGAAATAAGAGAGGACAGACTCCTCCAGGGCTTCTTGATCAACCCAACAGTGCAGCTAAGCTGGTAACCCTTGGGTTCCAATCACAGGCTGTATAAGACCAAAGCAAGCATTTCTCCAAACCAAGTCATCTTCCAGCAGAAGAACTAGGCAGAGGGTGAGGGTTTTCTATGTAGCTTAGAACATGAAAACTCTCTTCTGATATTCTTCTACAGGACAGGGAGAGTGAAGGAGACAGAGGCCCTGCCGAGCCTCGTCCACTATTTCTCTGCCTGTCATCTGTCCAGATGAAGCCACACCTGTTACAGCCTGCTTGTCATCTGTTCCTCAACAAGCAGGTCAGAACATGAGGCCTGCTGCAAGGATGGTGGCCACCCATCTCTCAACTGCTTCTCATTAGCTGGGACATTCTACTTTTCAACAACCGAGGATGGCTCTGTCCTTTGGAGAGTGAAGGTGGACCCTCTGCTGAGTGCCGGTATCTGACTGCTGCTAGGTGCTCATATTAAACAAAGGCTCTCCTTATCCCAGCATGAGCTGATGACACAGAGACAGCAGACCCCTCTACTCTGTCCTCTGAGGGCAGAAGTGGCTACAACTCTAGAAGAAACATATTTGGACCAGCTATGGGTGGCTGGACACAGATAGAAGGATGTCTACCTACTGCTAATGTGTGATGAAGCACTCTAACTTGCTCCTCTGAAAGAGAAATACCATCAGTACAACTACAGGGTGGGGGCGGGGAAGGGCAGGGCAGGGCAGGGCAGGGCAGGCTCAGAACAGAAGATGGAGCTCAGCTCTGGGTCTGTTAGGCAGTGGGCTCTTCACTTCTCCAAATTCTGACTCAGCCCTGTCATAGCACTGGAAAGCCCTCCTGTGGGTACAGGGCACGGGGCCAAGCAGTCTGAGTCTGGAGTACAYTGTGCCAAATCCATATTGCTATACAAAAAAAAAGGAGACTTCACTGAACCGGTCACTGGGCCACAATATGAAGCAGGGCACACTTGTCCTCAGAAGGAGGAGTACATGAGAACTGGAAGTATTCCTAACAGTACTTGGAATGGTCAGGGGCAGATAGGACAAACCACTGCAAGTCACAATACTGCTGGGTGGCTGTACTCAGCATACCAAYGAGCACTATGCCTCTGCACCCTCTCTGTGAGGTCCTAACAGTACAAGAGTCCCAACCCAAGGTCACTATTAGAGGCTGGGAACAGAACCTTGAAACTAGTTCTAGGGCCTGGGCTTTCCCATTTAGGGACAAGCTGCAAATGGTCAGATTTTCAGGCTGTGTTCTCACGGCCCGAGGACCACGTAGGGCTACAGTTCGTGTATGGAGAAGGATGCGAAATGAAACGTCCCCCTTTTCCTGCCCGTGCCCAGCTTCTAACCCTGCAGCACGTCCATGCTTTCACTAACTACCTGCCAAGCTCTCCCCTGCGGAAAACTAGCAGATCCAGCAGGGCGTCTGTGAAGGAGAAGGGACAGGTGAATGCTCTGAAAGGAACATCATTGTGTTCCCAAAGAACCACTTTTGGAAACTGCAGGAAGATCATATTTCTGTAAAAATAACGAAACTTTCTGAGAATCAAGGAGTCATGCAATTAAAGGCACTCCATAGTTAGTCCTCCCCGAAGCATACTGCCACCCTCTCCTGATGACTTCACTGAGTCTGACTTTTATTTATTTAAAAAAAATTATAGGCTTTTTTTCCCCTGAGATGCAAACCACTCTGTAGCAGCCTTCCTGAGATGCCTTTCTAAAATCAAATAGTTTTATCCAGAGGGACTTTCATAGGAGATTACAGTCCTGGAGGTGTGGTGACTGGGAGACGAATAGTCAAGAAGGTGATAAGCCAAGAGATGGCAGAGCCTGGCAATAGCAGAATCCTGGAGCTGACAGGCCAGGAGATGAGAGCCTGAGCTTCACTGCAGGCATCTACCTTGTGAACTGGCAGTCCAGTGAGTGAAGGTGGATGCAACAGAGCAGATGTCAGCAGGCTGGGGTGCTCTGCCCTGCATGTGCAGGAACACTAAGGAATCAACTGCCAAGCGTGAGAGTCCAGGGCCACGGCTGCAAGTGGCAGCCCTGTCACTCACTATCCCAGGGGCTGGGAACAGATGCTTCCCAGCTTAGCAGACACAGCCCCTGGTTATGGCAGGATGGAGAAGAGTAGGAGGGCCCGTGTCTCCCCAGCCCTAATTAGAAATACGGAGGCAAGCTCTAACTCCGTCACCGCTCACAGGCTCACCACACAAAGGCCCAGGCGATGGGTTCCTCGTGGCCTGCTTCCTAGGCTCTCAAGCACGGCGGCCAGAGGCATGGAGATAATGGTGGCACCTGCTTTTCTCCCTGAGAACTGCAGCCAGGCCCCTCCTTCTGTTCTGTTATGCCTTCATTAAACTGCACAGGGTATGTGACTAGAAAATACCCAGCCCTCTGTTGTTTTCCACTTCCTTTCTCAAGTGTGTTGATTTTAAATGGATGGATGGTGAAACCTGAAAAGGATGGCATGTGAGTAGAACCCCAGAATGTGGAGGTGACATCTCAGCAATCAGGCTAGGCCAGGTAGGGAAGCCAGACAGGTGAGGCCCAGGGCAGCTGCCAGGCTGTCCTGGGAAAGGCTTGAGAGGGAACAGATACTTCTGCGGCTGGAAGTGAAGCTCTCTGTTGGTCCTGATGGGTCTTAACTCCTTGCACCTGGCCACTTGCTTCTGACTCTACTTTAGGTCTCTTCAAACCTGAGCATCCCATTTAAACTTTATAGCTGGAGAGTCAAAATAACTTCTGGCTGGAACCAATAGCTACTAGCAGCTTTTTACAAGTCCACACCTGCAATCTACAGCCATTCACTGGTTATATAATCCTGTGAACACTTCCTCTACGAACCTCAGTTTCCCCTTTTGCTACACAGTGGGTATGGAGGTTATGTGCATGACCCAGACAGATGATCGCTAGGGGCCCTCCCTCCTTTCCTCACCCTGTATGCTGACCCCGTCCTCCGGCAGGCCCTTGCCCTTTCCTGCTGCTGCTGGGCTTTTTATCTCTACTTGTGCTTCCCAACTCCAGCCAGGACCTCTGGCCCTTTCTTCTTCTTTTTTCTTTTAATTTTATTTTTATTTAACAAAACTAAAGCAGTGGTTCTCAACTCTAAATTTGTTGCTACTTTGTAATTGTTGAGCCATAATGTAGTATCTATGTGCCACCCCAAAAGTTGAGAATTGCTGGTCTAAAGACTTATAGCACCGAATCTTATGACACAGGACTGGGCATTAAGAAAGAGGTCCACCCCAGTCTTTGGAATCCAGTACTAGTTACTTTTCTTCTTGTGTGTACTCCGGCTCTTTCTTCTTGCCCTGTCTTCTGATTAGCTGCTAAGTCCCACCAGGTGCTACTAGGCCCACTCTGTCAGCCTGACCTCTCTCTACTTGTATGGCTACCACCTGGAATTCAGGTTCTCTGCAAACCTTGGCCTAAGACAATCCCAACAATAAGTGACAAACTGCTATACAATCTCCCATGACCAGACCTGGTTCAGTCCTTGGTGAGTACTTGTGAGAAAGTGATAGAATGAAAAAATCAAATGTTGCATAGTCTGGCTCCCAGGGAAAGGCAGCCTGTTGATGGACTCCTGGGAACAGGCTCTTAGCTGGCTATCTGTCGGAATGGCTCCTCCATAACCACTGTTAGGCTAAGGCACCTCCTCAGTTTCCAGCTCAAAAGAACAGAACCAAAGCTACTCTTCTCTGACTTTCCTAGCTACCTACAGAGCCTGTGAAGGCAGAGTGTGCCACGAACAATTAAGGAATTAAGCTACTTGCTTCATCTACCCCAGACAACAGCTAGATCTGCTGCCAGGAAGCCAGTGAGCTTGAGTGCCATGGAGTGCCATACACTTACAGTGGGAGTCACACAGGGTCACTGGGTACATGCTCTGCCCTACTAACCAGCCCAGGGGTGGGCATGAGAGAAACATGGTGTAACCACTCTCATTATCCCTTCAACAGGGCAAGGCCAGCTGTGGTGAGTATAGCTCTGCTCTGTTTGAGGAGACTCAGGGTGATGTGCAAGGCCAGGTTTTCAGCCAAGCTGGCATGGCTGCACTTACAGAGCGGGGACTCTTCTAGGTCTGACTCTTCCTGTTAGATATTAGATACTCTGTGATGCAGATACAGCACACTTCCTGCCTGTCCTAGCTGCACATGAAACTCAGCCATGTCTTAGGCCAGTTTGCTAGCCACTGCTGTGGGGGTAACATAATTTCTGTCTGTTATGAATGAAAACCCATGACAAGGCCAATAAAGCAGCCATGTAGCCTGAGGGAACCAGGCCTGACTTTCTATGAACTTCCTTTGGCTAAGCCCTGAGTCCTTTCTTCTCATATAAATCTTAAAATATGACCACAGAGAAGAAGCCAAGAAAAAGTCTTGGCCACTCCTCAGTCCCAGTGAGCCACRCCTTTTCTCTACCTGCAGCAGTGTCTTGGCCCCAAGAGGAAGGGACTCTGGACTGGATGTCATTTTTCTCCAAGTCTTTGGCTCCATCTACTGTCTCTGAGTGCGACATAGAACGGAGGCTATGTGTCCGAAGAGTGCTCCAGAGCTGGAGCAAAGCTTGGAGGGCAAGCTCAGGAGACGCCTGTGTGGCCAGGCCACATTCCAGCAGCAGAGCTGCCCCCACTCGAGAAGGCTGGGAGGGTTGCAAGGTACTGGTCAGAAGCCTGTTTGCTTGACCTTTGAGCCCACTGCAGTCTGGTTCCAATTAAGCACAAAATAAGTCAAGTTACCAGGTTACATTATGTGCCATAGTTCACCTCAAAAGTCAGAAATACAGGGCGACCTGGAATCCACCCACAGTGCTGTGGCTGCTGCTCACAGAAACAACAAATAAAGACGTAGGAATTAGGGACCCCTGCGGCAAGTGTGCATTAGAGCGTAGCAAATCACTGCTTCAACTGTGTTACCTTGGGAGAGTCCTGAGCCTTAGTTTCACTGCCTGTCAGAGAGTGAGAACTAACTAGAAGGCCAGTGTTATCCAACTCAGGTGAGAAAACATGAAATAGTGAGTTCAAGCCCTGGCTGATCCAAAGGTTTAAAACTACCCATCTTACAGACAGGGCAACACTTGGAAAAAGTGTGGTGGGCCTTCAAAAACTGTACAGAGGAAGAAATCCTCAAAGACCCAAGAGAAGGAGCCCAGCACCTGAGATGAGGACTCACTGCTCCCAGCTTCCTTCCACAGGGAAAGGAGCCCATGGGCATCTGGGAAGCAGCGTGCAGGGGAGAGCACCTGGTGGTGCCGACCGCATCTCTGAGGGCATCTCTGAGGAGAGGATGTGAGACACCCCACACACAGGGTGAGGAAGGAACACGAAGCCCAGGGAGGCAGAGTGAAGGGGAGGCATGGTGGAGGCATGTTCAGTCAGAACACAAATGATGGTAGGCTTGGCACTGTGTGCAAAATGGAGCTGTTAAAGCCAACAATGCACAAACAAAATTTAAAAGGAAATGAATGCCAGGCGATATTACATATAATCCAAGCACTTGTGAAGTACAGGCGGGCATATCTTTGTGATTCTGAGGCCATCTTGACTACATAGTGAATTCCAAGGCTACATAATGCAAACACATTTAAAAACAGACAACAGAAGCAGGGCAGTGGTGGGCACACACCTCTAGTCCCAGCACTCATGAGGCAGAGGTAGGCCAGTCTGGTCTACATAGGGAGTTCCAACTTGATAATAGAGAAATCCTGTCTCAAAAAGACGAAAATAAAACAAAATAGATAATAGGTCATTTTCCAAGAAAACGTTACCAAACTGATAGGAGGGACCGAAATAAAAAAAGACCAGAGCACCACCCTTCCCTCCAATACTGAATTCAGATGCTTCTAGAAACGAGCTCCCTTCCTCTTCTAAGGAGTAGGTGGAACACAGAGGAAAGTGAGCAAGCTCTTCCTGAGGCCTTCTGTTCATACAACACCATGACTTGACAGAAGTGTCAACCATATATCTCAATTCTGAATGCTAACACCAAAATCTTGACTAAAAGTATTCAAAATTACAATCTAAGTATTAAAAAGAATGGCATATAACTAAGCAGCATCTATTCTGTTATGCACTACCAGAGAACCCAACACATTGTAAGACAAAAGATTAAAAAGTCATGCTAAACAGTATCATAAAGATTCCTGGCAAATTTCTAGGGTGCTTGTTGACTTAAAAAAAAAAAGTAGATTATTTCCTTATTTCAAGAAAAAAGTGAAATGATACCAGAAACTAACATCTTAATGATAAAACAGTAGTTACTTCTCACTAAGGGAATGCCTGTTCTCTAACCAGTCAGCACTGCAGTAAGAGAAAGGAAGTGGGACCCTAAGTGTTTATAAGAACAATAGAGATTACCACTGCTTGAAAAGCAATCGCATACCAAAAGGTTCTGGAGGATCAGAAAGAAAAAAACAATACAAACGGCAATGTTGGAAGTTTATAGAATTAATGCTAAGCCAACAGTTTTCTACACAAAAGCAAAAAATAAAAATAAAAAGATTTCATCTCTAGTACAAACCTCAAGGAATGTAGAGAAACAGAGGAAAATATGAAGTTGATGGGAAGACAGAAAATACTTTCTCTCATATAAAAGGGTCCAGATATTAAAATGGGTGTTTATCCTTAAGGGAACTAAAGAGTTGATCTTCAAACTCTTCTATATTCAAATTAATTATAATTACACTAAAATGGTGTGAAGGTTTAGTTGAGTCAGAAGCTGGAAAGAACCCATGTCCCTCAACAGAGGAATGGATACAGAAACTGTGGTACATATACACAATGGAGTACTATTCCGCTACTAAAAACAATGAATTCATGAAATTCTTAGGCAAATGGATGGAACTAGAAAGTGTCATCCTGAGCGAGGTAACCCAATCACAAAAGAACACACATGGTATGCACTCACTAATAAGCGGATGCTAGCCCAAAAGCTCAAAATAATCAAGTTACAATTCACCCAGCACAGGAAGCTCAAGAAGAAGGAGAACTTAGGTGCTTTGGTTCCTCTGAGAAAGGGAACATAATACTCACAGGAGCAATAAGGGAGACAATGTGTGGAGCAGAGACTGAAGTAAAGGCCACCCAGAGACTGCCCTACCTGGGGATTCATCCTATAAACAGTCACCAAACCCCGACACTACAAGAAGCGTATACTAAAAGGAGCATGCCATTGTTGTCTCCGGAGGGGCCCTGCCAGAGCCTTACACATACAGAGGCAGAAGCTAGCAACCAACTATTGGACTGGGCGTGGGGTCCCCAATGGAGGAGCTGGAGGGTGGTCCGGAAGAGCTAAAGGGTTTACAGCCCCATGGGAAGAACAATGACTTCAGCCACCCAGATGCCCCAAGACTCCCAGGGGCTGAACCATCAACCAAGGGGTACCCATGGTTCCAGCCAAAAATGTAGCAGAGGAAGGCCTTGTTGGGCATCAGTGGGAGGAGTGGTCCTTGGTCAGGCAAAGACTCAATAGAGGCCCCAACAAAGGAAAACCAAGGGGTGGGGGGGAGAGGTAGGAGTGTGTCTGGTGGAGGGGCATAGACATGGAGGCAGGGGGTGGGAGGAGGGGTTGGGGGGTCTTTGGAGAGGGGGGAAATCAGGAAAAGTTTTACCATTGGCAATGTAAATGAAGACGATATTCAATTTTAAAAAAAGTCTTACTTAGGAAAAAAAAAAAACATAAATGTGAAATAGCGACAGAGATACCGGGAGAAAAACAAAGGAAGAGAGGCCCTACCCCTTGCAGAAAGAATGTCTTCCAAACTGGAATAATCATTAAGGACAGTGTGCTGGTACTGGAGGTGTGAGCAGAGCGGTGAGCTACAGGAGAGCACAAGATGGTCTGAATGTTTCCTATGTGATGGCACCGAAGGGACGGTTAAGAGGAGACTGCAACAAAGGGTGCCTGTACCTGACAGGATAAGGTTAGAACGCAGCTTTCTTGTCATCAAAATAAAAGCAAAGGCTATACACAGAGGAAAGGAAAGACTGGGGGAGGGGTGTCAGATCAAAGTGTATGGTGAGATCTTAACCTCAGAGGTCATGTGAGCTGGAGAGAAAACACACAGACATGTAAACTTGCAAGTGAAAAGGATAAGCTAAGTCAAATGATTACCAAAAGAAGCTGGCAAAAAGCTTTGGTGGGTAAAGGACTGCTGCCAAGCCTGAGGGTCTGAGACAGGCCCTGGGACCCACATGGTGGAAAGAGAACTAAGTTCTGCAAAGTGTCCTTGGACCCCACTTGTACACTGTGACATATGTACACATGTACACATACACACACACACACTGTAAAAAGACACAGAAAGAACAATAATACTTATAACACATTTGGCATAAGCTAATTTCTTCATCTTTCGGAGTTTATGCAAATTAAAGTGACAAAAATAGTTCGGTACAAAAGTGAACAAGTTTATAAAGACGTAGTTTATAGACAGTGACAGAAATGTCCAGTAAACGTATCTGAAGATAATATTGTTCATAAGTCACAGAAATTCAAAGGGCAGCAAAGGAAGATGCCCTCATTTCACCTGCCAAGTCAAGAAATGCTTAAGACAACTAGGAACACAATCTGGCTGAAGTCTGGGGAAAGAACCAATCTTCACAGAGTACTGTAGGGTGTAATTAATGCCACTTTTCCAGAAGGAGATTAGACAATACTTTTAAGAACTATGGATGTAAAGCTATGGACCATCTGACTTGCAGCCTTATCACTAAGCAGTCACACGTGCTATCCTCATACAAGGCAACTGAGCATAAGAAACAGACTGTGTACATCATCAATTGAAATGTTTTAAGGCAGCAGTCTGTCAAAGGGCTACATAAAACAGAGCAGTCAGACAACTGAGTGCTTATGGAATGTGCAAAGTCAGATGTAAATATACACACTGACAAACATGAAGATCATAGTAAGGCATGACGTGAGCACTGCGCATGTGTGTGCATGCTTGTGTGGGGTGTGTGCACATGTGAATTCAGATGTTTGCAGAATCCAGAAGGCATGTCAAATCCCCTGGAGTTGGGAGTCAGGTGTTGGTGGTTGCAATGTGGGTGCTGGGAACGAAACTCAGGTCCACTATAGAGCAGTACATGCTCTTAACCAGAGTTCTCTCTCTCATTTCTTATCATTTTCACTGTCGTTTGTTTTGTTTTTGAGTCAGGGCTTCATATTGTGGCAAAAGGTGTCCCTGGTATCACAGAAATCCTCCTGCCCAGGCTCCCAAGTGCTGGGATTATAGGTATGAGCTGCCATGCCTAGCTTGAGTATTGTTTTCAAAAGAACATCCACAGAGGCACCGTGTCAGCTGCTGTTAGTCCAGACCTAGGCTTAGCCCAATCATCATCAGAGAGGCTTCTGCTGGCAGCTGATGGAAGCAGACGCAGAGACACACATAGAAATATTAGGTAGAGAGTGAGCCCAAATTGGAGATCTCCACTGGGTTCCTCCCCTTGGAGCTGGGGGAAAGAGAAAGAGGAAGAAATGTAGGAACCAGAGAGACCAATGAGACCGGAAGAACAAAGTCAACAGACGATCAACTAAGTTGGATTTAGGGGCTTACAGAGACTGCGATCATGTTGCCTGTGGGTCTGTACTAAGTCCTCTGCATACATGCTATGGTTGTTAGCCTGGTGTTTTCTAGGACTCCTAACAGTGGGAGTGGGAGTATCTGGGACTCTTCTGTCTGCTCATGGGATCCTTTTCCTCTTACTGAGTTGCCTTGTCCAGTTTTTTTTTTTTTTTATTGGATATATTCTTTATTTACATTTCATTTCCCTTTTTCTGGTTTCCCCGCCCCCCCCAGATGTCCCATATGTCTTTTTCCCTCCCCTTGTTCCCCTATTCACCCCTTCCCACTTCCCTGTTCTGGTATACCCCTGCACTGATGCATTGGGCCTTTCCAGAACCTGGGTCCACTTTTTCCTTCTTGTCGGACAGCATTTGATAGGTGGATTGTGTCTATGGTGTTCCAAGATTCTAGGCTAATATCCACTTATCAGTGAGTGCATGCCATGTGTATTCCTTTGAGACTGGGTTACTTCACTCAGTATGATGCTCTCCAGCTCCATCCATTTCTCTAAGAATTTCATGAATTCATTGTTTCTAATGGCTGAATAGTACACGATTGTGTATATATACCACATTTTCTGTATCCATTCCTCCGTTGAGGGACACCTGGGTTCCCTCCAGTTTCTGGCTATTATAAGTAAGGCTGCTATGAACATTGTRGAGCATGTATCCTTATTGCATGCTGGGGAATCTTCTGGATATATGCCCAGGAGTGGTATGGCTGGGTCCTCCGGAAGTATCGTGTCCAGTTTTCTGAGGAACTGCCAGACTGATTTCCAGAGTGGCTGTACCAGCTTGCAGTCCCAGCCTTGTCCAGTTTTGATACGAGGGTTTGTGCCCAGTCTTACTCTATCTTGTTATGCTGTTTGTGTTGGGTGGATATCCCTGGGAGACCTGCTCTTTTCAGAAGGGAAATGGAGGAGGAGTAGATGTGGGGAAGAGGGGAGGTGGCTCCCACACAGTGGGAGGGGTGGACGGAGGGGAAACTGCAGTTGGAATGTATTGTAAACAAACGAATGAACGAATGAACGAATGAATGAACATAAAGATTTCATTTCAGAAAAGGAAACATTGAAATATTTCTTTCATTAGCACTCCAATAGCAAGGGCTGATATTCATATATAAATATATGGAATTGTCAAACAAGAAGTGGATAGTGTGATAGGAAAGATGAGGGTAGTAAAACAGTAGTAGTAAACKGCTATTTAAATATAAATATATTTTAAATATATTATTGTTTTTAAAGTAAAATTGAGTTTACATTGGCCTATCATGGAAATCAGTACCAACACTGCAGCCTGTTTTGCTAAGCCTTAGTCTCCACATGTGTTCAGGACTTGAATAAATTGATCATCTTGTGCATACTCATGTTTAGTGAATAGTACACACAGATTTATCATTATTTTTAAGTTAGCTTTAATGTTAAAAAATCTATTAATATCAACATAATAAACTAGTTGTGGTAAGTTTTACACAGAAAGAAGATCGGGCATGTATAAAACTCCTATTTTCTAATTAAAGAAAAATACAAATCTGTCAGTATCTATTTTTCAGGATAAATTCTGGTAATTTTCAAATATCTCTAATAACCTAAAAATGTTAAAGTAGAATTAAAAATTGTACCATTTTATTCTCAAGTAAAAAACAAAGCAAAACAAAAAATAATTGGGTGTGTGTGCACTTAAACAACACACACACACACACACACACACACACACACACACACACACAGACCCACATATGCTCTTAAATGAGTCCTGATATAAAAACCGCTTCTGAAAAAACTCGTAAAATGCTTGAAATGGTTCTGAGGATGGGTCTGGGATGCAGGAGGAAAGACTGCCTCGTCTTCATTTTTCTGCTGTTTTAATTCTAACCATAGCTATAATTCATCTCTATAAAAGAAAGCCACAATTATCTGACGAAAGGAGATTTTCAATAATTTCTCCCTTATTTTCTATATAAAACTAATACATGATTGCTTGTAAGTTAAACAAGATTATCTTTTACTTTTGTGATTTCTCTAGGTGTGTGTGTGTGTGTGTGTGTGTGTGTGTGTGTGTGTGTACCAGAGGACGCCATGTGTCATTCCTTAGGAGCTATCTGCCTTGTTTTTTTGTTTTTGTTTTTGTTTTTTTTTTTTTTGAGTAAAGATATCTCATTGGCATGAGCCTCACAGAGTAGACTAGCCTGACTGGGCAGCAGGATGGAAGGACTTACCCTTACCACCCCAATGCTGGGGTTACAAGTATGCACCCCATGCCTGGCCTTTTTTATGTGAGCACTGGGGCTAGAGCTCAGGCCCTCGTGCTTATAGGGCAAGCACTTTACTTGAGCTATCTCTCCAGCCCACGGTGTTTATTTTTGAATTTACTTGAGACCAGAATAATGCATTTGTTGGCCTATCCAGTCATCCTTGCCTATTATCAGAATCTCAGGAATTGGGCCTCCATTATCAACACAGATTTTCATGTCCTGCTGACACAAGCTAGAGTCACTGAGAAGAAGGAGCCTCAGCTGAGAAAATGTCTCCATAAGACTGGGCTGTAGGCAAGCCCGTAGGGCATCTTCTTAGTGATTGATGGGGGAGGGGTCCAGCCCAATGTGGGTGGGAACACCCTGGGGATGTGGCAGGCTAAACAAGTCATGGTGAGCAAGTTAGTAAGCAAGACTCCGCCATGTCCTCTCCTCCAGCTCCTGTTTCCAGGTTTCTGCTATGCTTGAGTTCCTGTCCTGACTTCCTTTGATGATGAACTGTAATGTGAATCTGAGCGTGGCATTTCATCACAGCAATAGTAACACTAAGACAGTAACCTCACCCCATCAAAGGCACAAAGTCCTTAACACTGCTGCCCTCTGCTCTCTGCCCAGCTCCCCTCTGTCTCTTGACCAGGCTGACTAAATGTCATGCCCTCAAATTTGTTATCATTATTACCTATCCTCCAGGAAGTAGAGGAAAATGATTTCATTTTGATAACTAAATGACTTTTGACAAATGACTTAACTAACCCTCTCAACAACTTGCCCTGATTTTTTTTTTAAAGTAGTTTTTCTACTGTAGTGAGAAAAATTCATCCTTGCATAATTTCATAAAGTGCAGCCACCCAGGCCAGGGGCAGCTGACCATATGTTTCTGTTGCCACCTTCCAAATGGACCCTTCTTCTTCCCTCTGGTACCAACCCATCTACCAGCCCGTTCTCCCACAAATTCTCTTCTTCAGGTCATGAAAGAGTTCAGAGCAGAAATAGACATAAAGCTATTGTGAGGCAGATGAATTAAAGTGAGGGACCTAGAAAGGCCTATGAATATGAGAGAGAGAGAGAGAGAGAAAGAGAGTGTGTGTGTGTTGGGTGTCTTAGTTACTGTTCTATTTCTGTGACAAAACACCATGACAATGGCAATGGTGGGATAGCTAAGAGTCTACCTCTTGGCCCATGAGCAGGAGATAAAGAGCATACTGGGAATGGCAGAAGTCTTGAAACTTCAAGCCTGTCCCAGTGCCATACCTCCTTCAGTAAGGCCACACATTTCTTAATCCTTCCCAAACAATTCCACCAAATGGGGAGCAAGTACTCAAGCATGAGCCTGGCATCTCTCAACTCTCCTGTTGCTCTACAGAGTCCAGCACTGCAGACTTCCTGATGGGCCCATTTTCCTCTGTAGTCTGGACTTCCTTACTCTTTCCCAGTGGCTCACTCTCTCTTCCTTCTGCCTGCCAATCCAGATGCAGAACTCTTGGCGACCTCTCCAGCAACATGTCTGTCTAAATGATACCATGCTTCCTGCTATGATGACAATGGACTGAACCTCTGAACTATAAGACAATGGGAGAGGGTGAATTCACTTAACCAGGAACCGGAGCCTACCTGGACACTTGACTGGCTTTCCAGGATGCTTCCCAAGCAGACCTGGGCTTCTGATCTCCAGGAGAAAAGGTTTTGACAACCCAAAGCTGTCTCTTTCAGCACAGTGCAGGCCCAGGAGACACCCACAGCCTACGTGGTATGGGGCTCTCAGGACTGGGTCAAGCATGCTGACTGAGAACTGCTCAGGTACAGGTGAGGGAAAGCCCGCTCTACACAGCCATCAAAGCTAGAGGGTATGAGGTTGCATAGCCTCATACCATCCTACAGAAATACAGTGTTGTCCTGTTGTTCCAATTCAGCCAAGTCTCTTGTAAGAGGGCCACTGGCACAGGAGACCACATATACATTATGTGCGCCAGAAAGTCAATGGTATAGCCCCTGACTCTGTCAGGAAGTCACATTTCTATGTTCCTGAGCTGGGTGAAGGAACTAAGCACACAATTTTACATTTACCCCTATTCAACTTGAATCATAATGAAATACAAAACTTCCAGTTTAAATATCCAAAAAGGAAAATTAACTCATGGTATATGTAAAACACACAGGAAAATACCTAAGCACAGAACAGTAAGAAGTCATGTGTAAGAAATGGTGGTTATCTGTTTTTACATTGCATAGAAAAGATCTGGAAGAGTAAATCTGCAAATTATCAACCATTTTGGGCAAGGTCCTAAAATGCATTTCTGGTTTATATCACATTAGGAGCTTGTGTTGAATGCACAGCTTGTGTTCATGTTGCCTGAAGTCACTACATTAGCAGTAACAAAAATGTGGTGTAACACAACAATCAGTGGGCACCCTGAAGTCAGGAAGTTGTCACTAGATTCTTGGGCGATGGACAGGAATGAGTGTGTGTGTGTGTTTAGAGTGGAGGGATAGAAAGGTCAATGAGGTAACCCCTGGGCTGCCTTTCTAAAACATACTCAGTGTAGGAGGGTAGAGGCCCTGGAAGGCCTGTGGACAGTTTGAAGGTATGCCTCACCCAGAAAACATGTGCAGTTTGCACTGCTTGGGAAAGAGTGGAGAAATTCAGACTACAAAGGAAAATGGGCCCATCAGGAAGTCTGCAGCACTGGACTCTGGGTAGAGCAACAGGAGAGTTTAGAGATGCCAGAGCAAAGTTGGAATATGTCAGCTTTGCAGAGCGTTAAGTCAGTTCAGGCTGCCTTCTTTACCCAGCCTGTACCTCATCTTTCCCCCTACAGAGGCAGGCTATCTGACCATAATGAGTGTATTCTGAGATCCCACATGGACTGTGTTTCTCAGCTTTTGGGTACTTCCAGTAAGGACAACCAGCCTTCAAGCAGAGGATGAAATCTTGCTTCCTAATCCCTTTCTCCACAAGACAGTTAAGGCAGGTCTATCTCCAGGCGCCTAGGCAGACATTATTTCTCCTTCCCTCCTTTGAGCTCCTCTGGATTGAGAGAGTAATACTTGGACCATGGCAACAGCATGTCCTAAGGCTCAGATGGAGCTGAGGAACACTGAGAAAACTCATTTTGCCTTCATCTTCCTCCTCCCATCACATACTTCCCATGGCAGAAGGATGGCTGGCTGGAGAAGGGTCAAGAATTCCCTGGCTCTCACTTCTCAACTGAGGTCCTCACCGCGAAGGCAAAGGTAGGTCTGGGATGTGCTCCAGCTCCACATGGTGGGTTGCCTGTCCAACCACTAATACTAGCTGCTAGGTCAGCTAGTTGCCTGGAACTAGCTAGTTAACAAGTGACTCCCACAGGAAGCAGGCACAGAACCATGTTATTTCTCTCAGGCTTGAGTTCTTGTCCATCTTCCCAGCCCAAACTTAGCCCCAAGGAAGATGGAAAAAAAAAAAAAACCCACACCAAAAAAAAAAAAAAAAAAAAAAAAAAAAACACAAAAAAAAAAAAAAAAAAAAAAAAAGGGAGCAGTGATGGTTGGAAGGCCATGTCATGCAGCTTGGAATGTTTATTTTGTAAACAAACCAATAGCAATAAATTATGCTGAACTTTTAATAAGATGCACATCATATTAGGTCTGTATTTTTGCCAAGAAAAAAAAAAGGTAAAGGGAAGTAGAGAGAGAAAAATGCCTTGAAGTAAAGATCACAAAAGGGGCTTCCTGTTATGAGATACGGGTGCATTTCCTTGACCAAAACCAGACAGATTGAAATGCCAAATGAAAAATCACGAAAACTATAAACAGGTGACATACTTGAACTTGCTTCCTTTCCTGCCCAGGCCTTGAGCAGCAGCCAGGGGCCACCCCTGTTCTTGTGGTTGGCCGTCACCAGAGGCAGCACTGAGGGGGCATGACATGCCTGTCAATGCTGAGCAAGGAGGGATCTTGGAGAGCCTGGAACCTGCTGCGGCTTCTTGCATCGGCCCTTCTGTTTCCCTGAAGCCTGGATTACCAGACAAACACATCTGTGACTGAGTGTGCTGTCCCAGGACTGAATGGACACCACTCATGCTGCGCAAATGGACAGCTGCCCCATGATGATCAGTGGAGGTCATAAGCAATCTTTTATTTCTGGCACCACTGGACAGCCCTATCCGGTGGGCACAGCAGAGGCTTTGGGGTACATGTCAAAGGAGATTCTTCATCAAGACAGAAGTGATGTTGGTTCTCTGACCAACAACAGAAAGTTAATTAAAAAAAAAAACGAATGTTAGAAATTAGGAAACTCATATTAGGAAGTTCATATTAGAAAATTCAACCATGCTTTTATAAATCACCTATAGGCCCAAGAAGGAACCATAACCAAAAAGCTGAAAGCTTTAGTTGGTGATTAAAAGTAGGACATATTACTAGAGGAAGTTAAACCAGGATTTACAGGAAAATTTACAGTTTTAAATGTATCTACCAGAAAATAAGAAAGGTGGGTGATTAATGATATAGCTTTCACCTCAAGAATTTATACGAACACAGATGAATAACCCAAAGAAATGAGAAGAAAGGAAACAAAGAGAAGTCAATATTATAGGAAGAAAACAGGAGGAAAAAAATCAACAGCCCAAAGTTGATTATTCAACAAATATCAACATTAGAAAAGTGA
Source organism: Apodemus speciosus (assembly GCA_002335545.1). Lineage (NCBI taxonomy): Eukaryota > Metazoa > Chordata > Mammalia > Rodentia > Muridae > Apodemus > Apodemus speciosus. Next base: position 176,272 of record BDUI01000404.1, on the reverse strand, counting down.
GAGAAAATGGCAGAGTCTGGAAAACATAAAAGAATATAAAAAGAAATGTTTCTCACTTTTATACCAATAAATAGATAAAAATAGAATCATAAAAATATACTAGCAGAACAAGGGGGAAAGTTGATATATATCCATTCTCAAGGTAGAAATGTAGGCCTAAACCTTCCTTAAAGGCTCTAGCTCTGGAAACTGTAAGAATCATGGCTAAATTCTATACGACATATGAAAAAACAAATCAACACAAAACCTGGCAACGCCCCCCTCCCCAAGCCTCTCTTCATATCCAACAACAATTAATTTGGGATAGTACACAACCTAAAACACAAAAAGCACAATCCTGTTAATAAAAAAGGAAAACTGAAGTTATCAAAATTAAAGATCTCAAATATCAAGAAAAAGGCAATCTACAGAATACAATCTAAGTTTTGGAGGGGATATTCAATATGTGAGCACAGCAGTACAGGATCAGAATATGCAAATCAGTTGTATTTTTATATTCAAACAGCAAATAACTAGAAATATTTTCAGTAATATCAAATAATACTTAAAATAAACTTATAAGTGATATTAAAAACTGTAGATCTTTACTGGGGAAAAGCTATATCCCCAAAGCTATAGAAGATATACCATGTTCATGAACTGGGGTGTTCAGGTGTGAGGTCAGCTGCCTCTGTGCTCCATGGATTGTACCCACTGCCAGTCACAATCCCAATACACTTAAAAACTAATGTAACATGGAAATCCCTGTGGTTGCAGGGGACCTGGAAGAGCCAAAACAACGTGTGAGAGCTGAAAGACTGACTCTACCTCATTTAAAAATTACTCTAAAATAACAGTGATCAAGACAGCATGAGGTTGTAATTAAAACAGGCAGATCAACAGCACTGAACAGAGTCCAGACATACCTTCACACATTTACTTACATTTTTTCCACTGTATTTACCTGTGTATGTATATGTACTTGGGAAGGTCAGAGAACAACTTTCTGAAGTCAGTTCTCTCCTTCTACAACATGGGTCATGGGGACCTAAACTCAGGTCCTCAGGCTTGGTAACAAGCACCCTCATATGCTCAGCCAATGGGCCAGCCCAAGTAATTCACTTTTTAAAGCACAAATGCCAAGGCGGTAATGGGAGAAAGGCAATTCTTTTCAAAACTATTATATAGACATATGAAAAAAACAATAAACCCACCCTTCAAGCCTGCCTTCAGACCAAAAAATTAATTTGGGATGGCATATAACCTACAACACAAAAAGCACATGCTAATAGTAATAATGATGATAATAATGATAATAATAATGACAAATTGAAGCTTATCAAAATGAAAGATCTCAGATATCAAGAAAAGGGCAAGCTACAGACTGGAAGTAATAATCTCTGTAACTATTATCTGACAAAGGACATATGTCCCAACACAAAAGAAATCCTTCACATCAACATTAAAGAACATGATATAAAAATGCACAAAAGAATGATATAGTCATTCATAAAAGATCACTTACCAGCTAATTCACAATACACTAAATAGCAAACAATGTGAGCCCAGACTGGTGCTGGACATGGAAGCTGGTCCTCCCCACTGGACATAAAGACAGAATAAAGATACAACTGTATTCATCGATGTATATTATATCCATACTGATACCTGGCTGCAACCGAGTACTTGGTTCATAAGATACAGGAACTGTATTCTCCACAGCCCCCTTAGACAGGATAGAAGTCTCCAGAGAGAGGAGGCCAGGGTATTGCAGGGAGGCAGGTGAACAAACAGCCTGAAGGTGGTCAAAAGGCAGGATCCATACACAAGGTTTTATTTAGCTTATACCAGCCTCTTGCAAGTATAGATTTCTAGCTCTCTCACCTGAGAAGTGTAAGCTACAGGCCCTCTGCTCCAGCCCAACATACCAGCTAAGTACCATGTCCTGAGAGCTTCCTAGAGAGTCAATGTAGGGCTCCACTCCTGGGGCTCAAGTGCATGCTTGTTCACATGGGATTCCTGATTCTTTCCCTCAACTCGCCCTGTGCTGGGTCCCAGAGATGAGTGATCCCAAACTCCCTGACCTGTTGATCATTGTCAGAAAAAGGCAGGGCTCAGTCTTGCTCAAGTATAACTAGCTCACTGTGAATGTACACTTTCCTTCCTTCTAGTAGTGAGAAAAATAAAGATTCAAGAGACTCAGTCAAATTCCCGTTTGGCACCTCTACTCCGAGGGAAACATACCAGCTGTCACAGCTTGAATTTTGTCTTTGCAACATTTGCCAAAACCACTTACATCCTTAGAAATTCTTTTCTGGGAAATTTGTTTAAAAACCAAAATCACTCAAACAACAAAAACAAACCAAAAAGGCCTGTGTCATAAATATATACTCTAAGACACAAAATAGATGTTCAACCATGACTGGAAACAGGCACACTGGTTATGACATGAAGGAAGGTATGTTTGTGACTGCAGTGGCGTAAGGCAGAGGGAAATGGGCTGTATTCATTTTGCTGCTGTGATAAAATACTAACCAAAATCAACTTGGGGAGGAAAAAGTTTATTTCATTTTACAAGACTCAGGTTACAGCCCAGCACTGAGGATGGTCAGGACAGAAATACAAGTGAGGCGCTTGCAGCAGAAAGCACCGAGTCATGTTACACAGCCCAGGTCCATCTGCCTACAGTGGATTGGGCCCTTCTACATTAATCAGCAACCAAGAAAACACCCCACAGACATACCCACAGACCAATTTGATGGAGGTGATCCTCCACTGAGGGTCCCCCTTCCCAGATGACTTAGCTTGTGTTAAGCTGAAAATAAAAACTAAGCAGTACACAGGCATGTCTGCCCTTACTCAGGAACACCTTCCAAGACAAAGTCTTTGTGGGGGACCTCAAGGGACACAATGTGTATATTATAGTGCCATTAAAAGTGCAGGAGTGGGAAACCAAGACATGCCTCACTGCACATAGGGATACATATGGAATGGTGCTAGGTTGGGAAACACTTTGCAATACATTTGGACTTCCTATCATGAGAATGTATTGTCTATTTTCTTAAAAGCAGGCATACAGCTCACCAGTTGAGTGCCTGCATTGTGCTTGGGAAGCCCCACGCTTTATTTCCAGCACTGAGAAGCAGTCCTATAGACTAATTCTCCTGGCCTAACCCTAGAAGAACAGTCCTCTTACAACATTCTTTCCTCTGGTCTCAGCCAGCCTTTCTTTCCCCATTAGAATCTCCAGTGTGTGCGTCTGCACGCACTCACTCGTACACTTACACACATGCACATGCACAGATCTGCAACTAGTTCCCCTCTCCTCTTCCTTTACCATGGTAGGCATGGCTCTGCATAGCCCTCCTTAGAGACAGAAGGGTATTCAAGCCTCCACTTCTGAGCTGCTTCACCAAGGTCTTTCCTGTGTGTAACTCCCTGGCCTACATGTTTAAGGGTCACCTTTTATATACCAACTTGACTGGGGGGAGGGCTGCTTTTCTAAATGACTGTCTGAATAGCATCACTTCTGCTCCCGCAGCACAGTGGCTCATGGTTTTGTGGGTGACATTATCAAACCACCTCTATCAACTTAATAGAGAGAATGAGGAGTTCTAAACCAGCTACAGGCAAGGGTGAAATGACAGGAGCCACGCTCCTTCTATTAGAAGAAATTATTGTCAAGGAGGAGGGAAGACCAAAGAGAGCCCTCCTGGATTTTGACTGAGTCAGGGACTCTTGCCAAGCTGCAATATAGGCCGTGTGGGCGGACACATCCTCATCTGTGATTACAGACATGTATGTACGGGTTACTGCACCAGAGTGTATTTTTTGATTTCTAACAATACTCAGAAGTAATGATGACCTAGTATAAATGACAGTACCAGTGCCTAGACCTTGTTTATATGATCATTCACCAGTTAAAAGAACCAGAGGTTTCTGGGAGAAACAGCAGATTCTAGGGCTAGGGCACAAAATTACAAAATGAGCAGAGTATCTGAAAGTCAGGAAGTGCTCAAAATGTCAAGGGACACAGGAGCCAGACTGAGAGAGCACCCAATGGTCAAGGATTAAACTATTTGAGTAGCAAAATAATGTAGCATTGCATTATAACATTAAGTAAAAAGTCCAAATCCATACTCCACGCTGATCAAGATGCCTGACTAAATTATCAGATGGGGAGAAAAGCACACTTCCCATGGGAAATGTTCCAAATAATGCATAGCGAGGTACTCTTTCCTTAAGGAGGTGAGGCTTCCTCTTCTTAATGGACCAAGGCCTGCCCATGAGGAGAGTGGATCATGGAGTGCATATTAACACTGGATTCAAATTTTCATAACAGTCACAAAGGGAAGGATGAAAAATGCCTGGGGCATATTCATCTAAAGAAAAAAGCCAAGATTCCAGGTAACTAAGAGCAGACTATGTCCAGAGAGAAAGAGGAACGCTGGACTCAGGTAAAGGGGAAAAGTGGCACAAGAAGCTGGACAAACCTCAGTCTTCACAGGACCTGTTGGGGACTGGAGCCAAAGTCACACCTGAAGGAAAGAAAGGCAGCCCTGAATTGCCAACAGGCATTCTAGCCAGAGGATGAGCCCGACTCCTCCTGTGCTACAGGACACTGATGGAGAAAAAAATCCATTTGATTATCTCCATACCTTGGGGTGTTGTAGCCAGGTGCCTCCTTGAAAGGGGGACCAAGCTACTCTGGGACCTGCAGACAAGGAACAAATGCAACTTAGAGAGACCGTGGACACATGCCATGGTATCTGCCTAGGAGATAGCTGTGGACGAGGGCTGAGGAGTGGAGAGCTGGGTTCAGAGAAGCTTAAGTAGAAAGGCTAATGCTGTGGTCTGTGGTCCTGCCCTCCCTCTATGGCAAAGAAACATCTCTAAGGATTCCTGAGGAGGCCCTGAGCCCATGGTCAGTAGAATGCTAGCCCAGGAGCCCATTCCCTGAACATGTGGTCTACTGGCTGCTTGAATTGAGAGCTCTGGGCTCAGAGTGAGCAGAGAGGCCTGATTGCTGCAGCTGCCCCCACCCCACCCCCAGTCCTTGCAGGGTGGCTTACTGCTGGACAGGTCTGAAAGCCTGGGTCAGCAGCAGAGCACTAGCTTTCCCTAGTTCTCCCCTCCAGTGTCTCAGAGCTGTTGGGTTCTCCCACTCTCCAGTGCACTTTGAGACTCTTACAGGCTTGAATATTTGTCTGTCATGAATGTACCAACTGGGGAGTCTCAGGATAATGTGGATCCTGCCTGGCTCACAGGCTGCAAAGCTGGTTAGGCCAACAGTGGCTCCTAGAAGCTCAACAGTAATACAGGAAGGGCTGTGGAGGAAGGGCGAGAGACAACAGCCACAACTACCACCCCGACWCCAGCAGATTCCAATTTGAAAGGACCAGAAAAAAAATCTTTCAACTCGTTATCATTTTAAAAATCATTTTCATTGTTTATTATATTATTAATTGTTTTCACTTTTCTACTTTAAGGGTCTTTTCTGTTTTTAGTTTTTAAATCACTCTACTTTTCTAATTTCATTAGTGTGTAATTAGATTCATCTCTCACTCTTTTCTACTCCCTTATTCCTCCCCTTTGTTCTACTTTACCTTGCCTTTTCTTTCCCTTTTCCCCTTTCACTGTCCATTCTATTTTCATTCATTTATTATCGTTTTTACTGTGACTGATTTTAACTTCAGTTCACAATGTTGTTGCAATCTCTTTTCTATGGCTATGTCAGTGGCTTACCCGACTTTAACAGTATTTCTATATTTGGTTTGTCTCAGTGAGTTGCAGTTAATCTTCTTCTCCCTGTGTTAGGATTGAGCCCTCAAGAGAAGACTGACCACTAAGAAGTTTCCCCAGATGACACCAGAAATGATGCCCATTCCAATAGATATGTACCACAACTCAGGCAGCATATGACAAAGCAACAATGAAAGACGACTCCACAATCTACAATCCCTAGAAACCAAGAGAGCAAAATGCCTGAGATGCCAGACAAAGAACTAAAAATTTGGTTTTTAAAATAACCAGTTACCTCAAAGAATATTCAAATAGACAAATGAAATAAATTCAGGTAAATTCAAGACCTGGACAAAAAACTTCAACTTGAATAAGAAAGGGCTAGAGAGACGTCTCAGCATTTAAGAGTGCTTACTGGCTCGTCTCAGCATTTAAGAGTGCTTACTGGCTCGTCTCAGCATTTAAGAGTGCTTACTGGCTCTTGCAGAGGACCTGCTGGGCTCCCAGCACCCACATGGCAGCTCACACACATCTGCAGCTCCAATTCCAGCAGATCCAACATCCTCTTCTGGCCTTCGTGAGCTCTTGCACACTGAGCTGAGGCATGAACATGCAGGCATGTACACGTAAATACAAATAAGTATCTTTTAAAAATAAACCTTAAAAATAAATTCAACAACTTGGATGAGAAAGTTAGAGAGAATCTGAGATAAAACAAAACTAGAAATCAATAATACAAAAAGCTCAATAGACTGAACAAGGTGGGAGAGAAAATACCAGCAACTGAAGATAAGGTTGAAGGGTTACCACTCTAAAGCAATACAGAGAAAAAGAGCAGTGTTAACCACAGCGTCCAAGATCACTGGGACACAATGAAAAGACTAACCCAGGGAGCTGGCAGGCAGACTGAGGACATAGAAAGTGATTTCAATGAAATTATAACGCAAAGTCCCTACTTCTAGGGAAAGAAAAAAGACACGAGGCATTCAAAAACCCATCCAGACATGGCCAGAAAAGAACCCTCTTATCACACTACAGGTATAATACCATGGCAACGGAAAGAACATTAAAGCTGCAAGAGAGATACTTGAAAACCAAGTAACAACAAAAATGGTGCCAGGTAACATGACATCTGAAAGAAGTAAATGAGTGGTAATCAACAGGCATGTGGAGTCCCACACAGCAGGGAGACTCCATGAATGAAGGCCGCAGAGCAGCACAGGTAAGCCTGGAAATCACACTGCAACTGGCCAGAGCAGGCTCAGAGTAAGACAGAAACATTACCACTAACATTTAGCTTTAAACATACAAAACAATGCCATATATTTATGACTACAAACCTGTGGAAGAAGTATTTCTTTCTAATTTCAGACAGAAAAGCATCTCATAGAGCAAACTCAGGAGTTTACAGGTACTATTACGGTATTTTTCTAGGTACAATTAAAGCCCTTTAAGTGTGTTGGTTTTAAGGCCGAAGAGTGCAGGCTCCAGGGTTGGCAAGAAGTGAACTGAAGGAGCGCACTGGGGAAGCTGGCTCCCTGTGCACAGTGGCAGCATAAGGAAGGAAAACAGACTAAGGCTTAGGAGAGGCTGCAGAGCGGGAAGGAAAGGGTTATCTGATCACTGCCCATCCTATCGCTCCACAGTGCAAAGGATGCAGGCAGGAAGAGAGCAAGGCAGAGCCAGCGCTGGCTTTCCTTTACCCTTTGGCCTTCCTTACAACACCTGCTCCTCCCAACTCTCCACCCGCCCATCACATGCCGCAGATGTTCAAGAAGGAAGGTCTTTCCAAACCCTCTCACTGTCAGGAGTCCTGTGTCCCAGTGGATGACTCTGTAGCAGAATACTGTGTCTAGTACATTAAAAGCTCTAGGTTCAGTTCTTAGTACCACATACACAAAAGGTGCAAGAGGGTAAATATTGCATTTTAGGATATGTATGGAATCCCAGCATTTAACAGGAAGTGGGGGGTAGGGTCATGAATGCATCAAGTGGCACAAAGGCCAGTGGCATTTTAGCTAGCTCTCACTGTCATCTTCAACTCAACAACCAGCAGCCCTCGCCTGGACTGTGCATCACCACACCCATGATGGGTCTCCAATAAGCTAGCCACAGGGCCAGGACCCTGACTCTACTTCCCTCCGATAACAGTCCCTTACTCCTTCCCCTTGTTTATGCTTCTTAGTCCCAGTGACCACAGAGATTCTCTGTTCACACTGTACCTGGTGGCCTGCACAGGACCAGAACCTTTTTACCAAGGCCAGCCCACCAAGCCAGCTGGCATGGAGCCAATTAGTAAATTTCCATAACCTGTATCCATATAACAACAGCTGACTCGTCAAAATGAGCTGAGTCATCAAGTAAAGATGGACTTACATGTAGAACTCTAGGAAGAATGGTGACATTCCAAGAAACAAGGAGTAGAAAGTACATTTTAGAAAAAATCCAGGCTCAGATGAAATACCATTTGTTTTGTGTTTCACAGTTAGGTTTGTGATCGTGCGATCTGTTTACTGAAGCGGAAAGATGTCCTGGATATTTGGGTTGTGGGGTCCCCAAAGCACTGTCACAGAACTGTGCAGCAGGCTGTGTGTGGTATGGTTGCTATGGAGCTATTGGGAAAAACTAGCCCATGGTACCTGCTTTAGCAGGATAGGGTCGGTCAGCTGTGGATACTCTTCAGCAGGGCTAAAGGCTTAGTGGTAAGCATATCTTATTTTGAAAACTCTGAAGAAAATGCTAAAATGTCCCCTCCTCCTATTTAATGGAAAAGCTGCAGCGTTCCTGTGTTTCCCATTGTGTGCCTTTGTTGGTCCAAGACTGCAAATGGATAATATGGAAGGGAATGGGTGACAGTAGTATCACACAGGTCACCAAGCATAAGGGCCCTGCTCTGCCAAACTGCTGACCACTTATGTGTGCCAGAGGCTCAGGTCCCAGCCCTGGACTTCAGCAGTGAGTGTTAGACAGCAGGAGGCTGAAGCCTTGTGGGGCAGAGTACTGCCAGGTGGGAAGGGCTGGAGGGCATCCTGACTAGCCAGCCTGGAGCTATACCAGATTACACTGTACTGGAGCCAAATACAGTGAAGCAGAACACAAAGGAGAGAGACATTTGTGCTAGGCAGTTGGGCTCAGAAAGAGTACTCTGATTTTTCAGTTGGAGAAGCCAATGAAATCTCTGACTTCGGCTGCTATCACAGGTAACCCAATGTGAGCCAACAGACCTCTGCTCTGGGCTGTGCTTCCTCTTCAGTGAGACCCACAGCTGAGCTGGTACACTTGCCTCCCTGCAAATCTGGCCTGGAATTGAAAAGAGGGGAGGCCTAGCCACCTAGCCTCTCTGCAATGTGCATGCCTCTAGGTGCCACAGGCTCTCAAGCAACAGCAGGAAACTAATACGTGTGTTCCAGAATCGGCTCCTCTGAGCAGTCTGTAGGCAGCCAATGTGTATAGGGAGTGATGTTCAGAAGAAACCCCCAACAAGTCTTCCAGCAGAAAGCACCCAGCTGTACTCCAAAGAAAGGGCTGTTTCCTCAGAAAGAAGGTCCAGCCGCAGGGCCTGGCAGTCCTATTCTTTTGCCTCTGACCTATATCTGGTCAGCTCTGGTACAACACAGAGTTCACACAGCCGCCTGAGAATGAGGGAACCCAGTCTCGGTGAAGGAACCCTCGGTCTAGAGTAGTGAAGGTCCCTATACAGGCACAGCAGACAGCTAGCCGCTAGACCCCATTAACCTATCCTAAAAGGTTCTCTTCCTAGCTTCTGCTTACATTCAGCCCACACTCGCATCTAGAGGGCATCTATAAGGTACAAGTCTTCTATGGAGACGTCTCCTGGAGCCCTTCTCAAGTCTCTTACTCCAGGGCTCTGGCTGACTCCCACATATCCTGCATGTGTGTATGTGCGCGTGCCCTGGCAAGCAGCTCCAGTGCGTGTCAACATGTGGGTCTGCTTTCAATTGTGCTGGAACAATCCTACCTGATAAACAAAAACAGATCCAAAATAACCTTTGGCAAGAAGCATATTTTTAAAAGAAGGAGAAGGTCCGAATGAACTGGCAGGAGCAGTGCTTAGGCAAACAAGCATGGTGGAGCCAAGCACCAGCGGCACATCAAAAGCTTCGCAGGGCTCCCTATGGACCTTGGCCGTGGCCACAGGAAGGAGGCATGAGCGACCCACTTCTGGCCTTCACGAGCTGGCCACCTGCTTCTCACCACTGTCTCCTAACAGGCCATGTGGGCCACAAGGTCAGGTATTGAGTTGGGAGCCTAAGGCTAGAGCTCTGCTCACAGCAAGAACGGGCACAGGCTCTTCCAAAATTCCCCTCTGCTAGATACTTCCAGTAAGGTCTTGAGTTCTCAGGGCATGTTCGATGGCCTGGTGTCACCTGATAGAAAGGTCTGGCTGGCAGCCACAACTCAGGGGAATTCAGCAACTTATCACACACCCCTGAGCTATAAGAGCAGAGGAGCACAAAGCCCAGTGTAGGCCACAAGACACCTGATTGCCTGTCCTTGGAACATAGCTTTAGCAAATCACGTTCCCGAGAGATCCAGAGCACGTTTCCACAGCACTGACCAGAAGGAAGGGTCCTCATTGCTAAGTCCTTCAGGAAGGTCTAACTGAACCATCTCAGGCACTGCTCTTCAACATAGGGTTCCACAGCCAAGTTCTCCAGGGACTTCTTGTGCCAGACCCGAATCCCTTTCTAACTTGGRTTTAGAGTCTCCAAGAAGGAGATCTTGGTATGCCTACACCTTCATCTGCTAGGACACCCCTGCCTCTCCTCTATATATAGCTTCTAGGAATAAACTGCTTGAATTGGTGGATGAAAGTGGTCACTCTATACCACAGTCTAAGCTAAAACTGAAGATGACCATGAAGGCCTGCAGAGCCCAAAGCTAAGAATTGCCAAAAATTGCTATAGGGCAGGGTCCTACTTAGAACCCACAAAGCAGCTGGAAAGACCAAGTGTAACATTGCCAAGAGTGCTCCAAACCATGTAACAATCACTTAGGGGAGCTACAGAGGCTAGGTGGAAGGTACATGCATACTGGAGCAAGATCTACACAGAAAATATGGGATTTGACTTCTTATAGCCATGATTTTCTCCTTGCCTATTAAGGAACAGTGAGTGCCTGGTTTTGGTGTCTGAGAAAGAGCAAGTAGGCTTTAGTAAACAAGAGTGTATCACTGTCATAGCAGCATCTAGGAGTACTGAAGTGCTGCATCTACAGAGCACTGGCAGAGAAGACAGGAGCCCCTGAGAAAAGGACAGGACCATCTATATATGCACAGGAGGCCACAAACCGCAGATCTGGTGCACCAAACAACAGGCCATGTGTGTTTCTTGAGAAGGGCAAACAGGCAAAGAACCAAAGGCTGGGAGCTAGGAAAACAGCTGGAGGGGAAGCGGGGAGCTATGCTCATGACCAGAGTGAGCTGCCACTTGCAGAGAAGGCCCAGCATAGTGGGGCCCAGAGACTGGGCTACCTCACAGTAAACCTCAGCTGCGCTAAGCTCCACGAGGGTCAGACTAGCCTATAGATAGCACACAAGGGCATTGGGTGGCCATAGGCCCGCCAGAACAGAGAGGCCACACCAGAAGCCTCCCCAGCAGAGAATGGCTTTGCAGGGCCTGGGCTGGGTGAGGGCACAAAAGGGAGGTAATGGAGACATAGGAGAATGGAACAAAAGTTCTTCTTTTCTGACTCTGTTTTTTCTTTCATAAAAGCCCCACGAGAAACAGATGAATGCTGGATTGTTGTAAAGAGTTAAACAACAATTACACAGACTAAAACATGAACGCTCTTTGAGCTCCCTAAATTCCACTGCCTGTCACTCCCCCAAGATAGCCACTGCTCACACTGTGTTGTCTCCTTCCAGACCTTTTCTGACGCATTTGTACAAACTTGAGTGCATGTATAAATGGAGCCAAGTTCCATGGTGTTCTGAAACCTGCTTCTGCACCTGGCTTTGCATTTACTCTAGCTATTCATACTCTGTAATGCAGGCCTTCAGTATGCAAGCTTGACAAGTCTCTGTCTCCATCTATCATGTGACTCCGGCAGTGGGCTTTGCACATAGGGTGACCATTACTCTCATGTCATTGGTGCCTGATCTCTATAGGCTTTGCCTCCATACTGATGACCAGAGACTGATATGTGCTACACTTGCTATGCTGGGAAGTAGCAGGTATGGTGGGGATGGGAGGGGCAGGGGAGTGTGGGCAGACAATGGTGAACACTGGCTATGCAGCCCTGGGCAGATCTGGCTTCCCTTCTGGAAGTGCGGCTGCCTGTCCACACTATTCATCCCTAACAACACTCTAGGAACAGCCTAGGAATGGATGGCCATTCTTTCCCAGGAGGGTTGTTGGCTGAAATTACCTGCTGTAGACCTACGGCTGATCACAATGGTTTTCCAAAGCTCAGACAAGCAGACTCCCAGAATGTTGGAGGGATTCTGGGTCATAACCAATGGGAGGAATAGTGCGGCTGGCACCCAGTCAGTAGATGATAACGTCACTGCTAAACCTACTTCCTATGGTTTAAGACAAAAATGGCCACATGCTGAAGTAAAAGGGCCTGCTTTTAGCCCAGCACCTGAAGGGTTAAACAGYCTTGCTGCCCAGGCTGCCTGCCTGCCTGCCTGCAAGGACTGCATTAAGCAGGCCAGGAGATGGGCCTTGTTGCCTGCCCGCCAGCCGTATGGTTTGCATTAGCAGTGCTCTGCTTGGCAATGTTCCCTCTGGCAGCCTGCCTTCCCTCCCTGCCCCTCCACTCTCCACCCCAGCTCAAAAGAAAATACCAGGATCCACATATAAAACCAGCGCACTCCCCTCCTGTCTCTTACTCCAGTCTTGAATCAAACAAGCTTTTAAACTCCTGACCTTCCGCCCAGGCACCCCGGTTTGTTTCACAGCGGCAGCAGTAGAGGAGGAGGAGGCAGGAGGCTGGGAAGCAGGGGGCTGCCCTCTCTGTTACCTGGCCCTAGCAGGCAAGGGTTGCCTCTCTTGGGGGTCCCCAGATGTACCCCTCATCTTTCAGAATGGGGATAGCTCCTGAGGCAAGAGATATCAGAAGCAGCCCTAGTGGGTCCTCTGTGGCTATTTTTTAAAACTTTCCCAATCTCATGCTAGAAGCCTAAGTACAAGAATTGGATGCACTGACAGACAGAAAACTATCCCAAACTCTGATCTGCAAACTTATCTGTTAGCTTGCATCCTATCAAGTGGGTGTGGTGTGGGTGTGGGTATGAGTGTATGGGGGTCCTCAATCACCTTTACTTTGTTGAAACCTAAGCCACAGCCATGGCTATAAGCCCTGCTTATTTCCAGACCTTCAGGGATCTCATTCTTAGCAAGGGTACTATTACCCAGCAGTAACTCAGGCTAGAAGTCTGGGGTCGTCCATCGCATGTCTCTCCCACACCATTTCTAAGCTCTGACCTTTACGAAGCCCTGGTAAGCCCACCTCCTCAATATTCTTAAGGCTCATTCTACTGCTATGCCCTGGTCTACAATACCTTGAGCTCCTCTCACCAGGAGACCCTGGCAGTAGCCTGGAAGCCTGTAAACCTGGCCTCAGCAGCTCAGCCTCCCCTCAGAAGTCACTGTTCCCTCAGACTTCAGATGCCTGCTTCACCTTGTAGGCATCTGTGTATATGTGCCAGGGGATGAAGCCAGTAGGCGATGAGATCAGAAGTACCAAAGCAGCACAGGCCAGGTTGGTCCTCAGCACTGGCTCCGTATTGAGGTCTTCACAAATGCTATCCTGAACAGCCAACCCAAGAAGAGGCTCTATCAGAGCTGTGTGCTAACAGTTCAGTGACCCATATGGCAGGTCCAGACTCCTTGAATGGCCTTTGTCCAGAATCAGCTCATTTAAATATTCTGAAGAAAACAAAACAAAAGCAAACAAAAACCAAAAATACTCAAACTCTGAATGGACAGAATTTAGTTTTTAAAAGAATATGTTATAATGGAGTTGTTTACCAAAATTTCAAAAAAAAAAAGCAGGCAAGTGTCTCTATTTTAATAAGGCATCTCACTTGCCTGCTCCCTGTAATTATTACAAGTTAAAGCCTGTGAACAATTACAACAATGTTTACAGTGCTTTTATTGTTATATTTTATTTTTAAAGAAATGAATGAATGTAAGTATCCAGTTTAAGTGGTGCATTGGCTTTACTAATACTCAGGAAATACTCAACTTTCCTTTCAGAAGAAAAACAAAAACAAAGCTGAGCCCCAGAGGGAAGCCAGGCAGAGTAGGGCTGAGCCCAGGCTGTGGGGACAGCTGGTGGGCTACACTGGACAGGGTCAGCAGTTCCCTCCAGCCCCCAGCAAGCAGGCTGGTTACCCAATTGAAGTAAGGGGGTGCTAGCATAGTACTTCCTGGGTCATGGAAGTACTGGCTGTGCCCCAATCTCTTCCCAGGGCTCACTGTGTGGTTGGGCCCTGTGAATCAGGGAAGACTTCTATTCTGTTCTCAAAGGCAGCTCTCTTGCCCATTATCACTACAATAAGGCACTCAGTGCCCTGCACTGAAGAAGTAACTTTTGACAACAGCTGTGACTTGGCCAGACTCTTGCACACAGCAGGTGCTCACAATGTGCTGAATGAACACCATGGGCACTGAATGAATCATTCTCTCCTTTTACTGGTCCACTATAGCCCTGCAAAGCAAACTCAGTTCCTGACTCTTCCTCTCTGCAGACTTAAGCCATTAGGCTGCACAGGCACAAGGCAGACACTGGTACCAGGTCATACCAGGTCAGACACAGTAAGATCTCCTAAATCAGTTGATAAGAATTTCCTTAGACCAGCGGTTTTCAACCTTCCTAATGCTGTATCCCTTTAATACAGTTCCTCATGTTGTGGTGGCCCCAACCATAAAATTATTTCATTGCTACTTCATAACTGTAATTTTCTACTGCTATGAGTAGTAATGTATCTGTGTTTTCCAATGGTCTTAGCAACCACCCCCATCCCGTGCCAGAAGTTGTGATCCATAGGTTGAGAACCTCTGCCTTAGATGCTCTCTCTAGTCAAGACATCCATTCCTTGATTCTAGCTGACTGGAATTCAGGCAACTGTATTGTGACCTTGAGTTTTTACAAGCACGGACTCCTGCTGTCCTTACATGCAAAAAGTGTAGGGCCTTACTGGGCCTCAAATTCAATACCAGGAAAGGACAGGACTGACATTCCTGTTTGTCGGGTTTATTCTACATAGGCAGGTGGGTACTGAGGAGCTGGAACAACAAGCTCTTGCTGTGGTCGCAGGCCATCTGTGACAGAGGCAGCCTAGGACAAGCAAAAGTGCTCAGAGGCCTAGAGACCACATGAAGCCCCCAGAACAGCTCTCTAGAGCTTAGTTCTGACTCAGCCCCCCTGGAGCCTCTTCCACTGTCCTTCTAGATCACCCCTTCCTGTCTCTGCTCTTTGATAGTCATAATCTACCAAGCAGTCTTGCTCCCAGCCTTCTGCTAAGGGTCCACCAACTACTTTAGGCACCACTCAGTTGTGGGCTCAAGCATTCCTGATGCTAGGCAGAGCACTGTGCCCTTCCCACAAGAGAGGCTAAGGGACAGTCCATCCACTGCAGGCTCCCCAGAGCTGGTTCTATTCAGTGGTCCACCCTTACAATGAGATGGCAGTGACATCTGGGGAGGACAGCACTGGCTTCACAGAGGCAACCAGAGTAATTACTTGGATCACACTTCATTGCCCAGTGAAGCCAAAACATGCTTCCAATACAAAAAGGTGGCCAGAGACTGCATAGACCGGATGCTGCTAGGTGCCACACAGCAGTCATGCCTGTATTGGGCACACTCCAGCACTAGAGAGATGCTGACCAACTCAGCATAGCCACACCAAGGCTTCTTGTACTTGATCCCCAACCCCTGGCTGCAACTCACTTCCCAACCGAGACCCCATTTCATGTGCCAAATTGTAGTCCTGCCAGCTCTCGGGTTATTGTCAGCTCACATTTTCCTTGGTGACACATGTCATATGCCATGGCTGAAGGAGGGCACAACAGCCCCAAAGCTATGGTGCAAAGTTTATGGTGAGCCCTTATCCATCACACTTCAGAATCTACCATGACCTAGCCTGAGTCAGAGCTTTCCTGGCAGCCTTCCCCACCTTGGGAGGGAAGCAATGGTGAAAAGGACAAGTGCCTTCAGGCCCATCTGGATGCTGTCCTCATCAGGAAGGTAGCCTAGACTGCAGAGGATGCATACTTAGAACCTAGACTCTGAGCTCTAGCAGGCATGATGTCCAGGTACACTAGCACAGTCCTCCATAGATGCTATTTCTGACCAAGTCACTCTCCTGAACTGGAAACAAAAACTGACTTAGTCCAACTCAAAGCCTATACAGGACAGGGGACCTTGCCTTGTGGTATAACATGCAGAGGCAATGGCCACTTGCAAGTTTGTGAGGCTCCCCAGGCTGGTACTCTACTAACAGGCAGCTCCCATAAGAGATAACCACTTCAGCCAGGCAGTGGTGGCGCACGCCTTTAATCCCAGCATTTGGGAGGCAGACGCAGGGGATCTCTGAGTTCGAGGCTAGCCTGGTCTACAGAGTGAGTTCTAGGACAGTCAGGGCTTCACAGAGAAACCCTGTCCTGGGGCGGGGGGAAGGGTAGCGGGGGAGAGATCCACTTGAAGTAATCAGACTCTCCCGTCACCTATCTGCTTAATTGGCATTCACTGGGTTAAGCCCTATCACCAGCAGGGGAAGGCGGAAGCTGGCGCATCCTGTAGTGCCAACCATGGGAGCAGTAAACTAACCTCGAGATCGAGGTGCCAAGTATGGTACCTGCTGAGCCACTATCATGGGTTTTGTCAAGTTGATACAAACCTATGCTTGAGAAGAGAGAACCTCAATCTCCATCAGATTGGGCTGAGGGCATGTTTGTGGGACATTTTCTTGATAGCTGATTGATGTGGGCCAGCCTATCCCACTGTAGGCAGTGTCACCTCTGTACAGGTGGGCCTACACTGCATTTATAAAGTTAGCTGCACAAGCCAGGGGAAGCAAGACAGTGAGCAGCGTTTCTCAAGGTATCTGCTTCAAGTTCCTGCCATGTCTTCCCCTGGTGATAGACCATAACTTATAAGACAAATAAACCCTTTCTCCCCTAAGTTGCTTTTGATGAGTGTTTTCTCAGCAAGAGAAAAGTAAACTAGATCAGCTATGCAATCCTCACACTCTTATCTGGGACAGTGACATCTCCTTCCCGCTGTACGGCAGACAGGTGAAATGACCTGCCATTGTAGGGAGCACAAGCTGGGTGGCATGACTCTACAAGCTCTGAGCCCTTGTACACACTGCCCCTCAGCAGAAAGAGCAGTGGACAGTATGAACTCAGGCTGTAGGTGGGCAGGGGATGGATGGACCTGCACATGTCTCCCAGTCCACCTAGGCAGGGCTCTCACTGGCAGGCAGCCATCAGGTAAGGCTTAGACTCTGGTGGGTGGGGCTCAGTCTGTAGTGGGGCGGGGCTTAGGGTCGGACAAGTTTGGTTTCATCTGTGGTCTCAGACCTAGAAGTCCAAAGATGTTTTGGAGGACTAGTGAATGGGCTACCTAGGCAGAGGACAGCACTGCTCCTCCAGGCTTGTCCCCTCCCAAGATACCCAAGTTGTAACTGCCACATCTCCCATACTGAAACTGTGGCCCATACTTGGCTCTCCCTAAACATAATTATATGCACTCAACCCCCAAGAGAACAGGGTAGACCCACAGTTGTAGCACCAGGTCCCTCGAGCCTCCCTCAGAGCACTGTGGGCCTCAGCACTTTTCCCGAGGGTAGACTGTCAGACCATACAACTGTGCCCAGAAGGAAGGGAGAGCACCCGCCCACTATCACAGGAAGGGTGTGGGCACCATGGAGGTATATGTCAGGACCAGTATCAAGTTGCAGCTGACACCCAGGCTCATACGATGTGATAGTTATTGGGATAGAGGGGTGAGAAAGCCTTCAAGATTTCCATAGGAACACGACTTGTGCAAATGCTGACTGTGACTTCAGATGACAGCAGAGAACCTTCCTCCCTACTACCTGCCTCCTGAGATTAATCTCCTGCCCTCACCTGTCACTGTCCATCCCCAAGTCCTGCTAAGACCACAGGATATTACAGCTTCATGAAAAACATGATTCACATTTTTAAGACAGAAAGCAAGTCTCATGAGCCAGTGTGTACTCAGATCAACACCTGAGCTGCAATTCTCTGAGAACCAAGTAAAAAGGATTATGGGGTGGGGAGAGGAGACAGGGTTCAGGGTTTTCTGTGAAGTTGATGCCAGGTTGATGGCAGAGACAGAGACAGCCAGCTCCTACCCACAGGCTTACTGTGTAGATCTTGTCAAGTCATCATGGACTAATCAAGGAAGAAACAGTGGCCTTGAGATGGGATTAAACTGTCCCATAGTATACAGAGGAAAGCTTCAAATACAGTCATGTGTCCAAAGACTGATCTGCAAAGCAGGTTGCTGCCCCCTTGTTTCCCGCCCAAGCGCTGCTTTTGTACTGTCTGTTGATAGGCCCCAGCTCTCCCCGGGCCTCCGGGAAGCCCTGCAGCTCTCAGGAGTCCTAGAAGCATCTTGAGCTTGCACTCCTGACAGCTGAAGAGAAGGTTCTGCTCCTGTCTCTCGGCATGCCTCCAGCTGAGGAGCCATCCTTACCTGGAAGGCTTAAGATGTGTCTCTTACAAAGTCCAGTCCTGAGGTAGGTGGTTCCCAGAGGCCTCACGTCTCTACTTCCAGGCCCCTTCCTGCCTCTATTCTCTCTGGTGCCTCTCTAGGGCTGACAGTTGGTGATATTGATGACCTTCTGAATCCAGGCATTACTGCCTTCCTCTCTCCAGTGTCTGAGGAAAGAGAAGTGCTGGTTTCCCAAGCCCCAAGACTCCCATTTTATCCTTGTCTCTTATTGACAGGGGAGGGCAGCAACCCTGACCCATCAGACTGAGCCTCTGGGACAGTGTAGCATTAGGGATTAAGCATAGGAGTATGCCATCTCAGGTTTGAAGGGGAAAGTAGGAAGATAGATGTGTGACACAGAGAGTAGGCGTTAGACCTCAGAACTGAGCTACATCTGCCAGTCTCCCAGGGCTCATGACAGGACTGACCCAGTTCCTACTTCACTTGAGGCAGACACTAAGAGCAGCAGGTGACCCTGAGAGACCGTGAATATGACCTTGAGGCTGAAGTGGCAGTCTCAGAAGCTTATAATCTGCTGTGCCATACAGAACACTGAGAACCATGGGTTACATAGCAGGTCAGACACCTGGTCACAGGCAGTTGGCTGTGTAAGGTCTTTCTGTCAATACTAGACGGAATTAAAAAGTGAAGCAGGAGGCAGGGTAAGGGGAAGGAGTGGTGGCAGTGGCCTCAGTGAGTCTGAGGAGCCTAACCCTGAGCATAGCCAGGGCTGTGTGGCCACTACGCTCAAAGGGCAGCCCCACAGTTCTCCCACGACTCTTCCAATTTCTACCACTGCCTCCCTCGTGCCCTGCTGTTCCACCAGAGCCAGTAATGACCTCTAAGCCCATGCGTCTGGACCTCCAGGCACATGCAAACCTTGAGAACAGACTCCACAAAGCCAAGCCATGAAAATATCAAATTCATAGGGCGGCTTGCCTTCCAGAATGTCTCTTCTAAAGCAGAAAGCAGTTAGCAATGAAGTCAGGATATAAGTTGTAGGTGAAAAGCAGAGAAAGAAAGCTGCTTCCTAGACCAGGGCCCATGGAAGGCAGCTGTTTAGCCCTATACACATGATGACAGTTGCTCCTCCCAAACAAGACCACATGGTGACCCAGGGCATATCTCTACTTTGGATTACTGATGAAGCATCAGGATATTGCCTCAAGGAGGAGACACAGCCTCAGGCGAAACTAGACATAGCCTCCAAGGACACACACTATCCAATTCCAACCAAATGCTGACAAAATCAATTCAATTATTTGCTCTAATGTTTTTACTCCTTTTAACCACATCTTTTGTAGAGCCCACCCTGTGTCTAGACCTGAGGACAGATGGACAGCTAGGAGGTTAGCGTCAATACTCGTGAAGGCTCGGAGACAAATGTTGCCGTAGCATGGTGAGTGCCAGGCCGGACACTCACAGGCCCAGGACAGGGGAGGAGCTCTCTAAAGGAGAAAAGACTTGCAGAGTTTTGAGAGTGTCCCTGAGTGTCCTCAGGGACAGTTAGCAGAATACACCAAGGCTAAGTTAAGAAACAGGGATGGAGCCAAGCTTGATGTCACAAGCCTTTAATGTCAGTGCGTGAGAGGCAGAGGTAGGCAGATCTCTGAGTTCAAACTAGCATGATGAGTTCCAGACCACAGGGCTCCACAGAGACCCTGTCTCAATTTTTTTTTTAATTTAAAAAAAGTAGTAGTGGTAGAAGGAAGTAGAGGTCTGTAGAAGTGAGGAAAACAATTCTTCCCAGATGTTATAATCCCGGCCACCTTGTCACCACTTTCTAAGATCCAAGGCAAAGGTAGAAGCAACCATGCCCTGTGGTGTTGAAGGTCTTCCTGTTCTCTGGGGCTGAGTAGGTCTGAACATGACTACCTGAAGGAATGTGCTATCAAATTCCAACTCTCTACATGTTTCATGAATTAAATAAGTATCTAACTATGCCATTAATATATCTCACCATATCTAAGCAGTGTCTGATCTCGGCTGGCCACAGCTGTCTATAAAGCACATCTCTCTTCAGTAAGTCTTTTACTAGTCCTTAGAGACCAGATCTTTACAGCCAGACCATACCACACCTACCTCTGAACCCACAACAAGGGCCCCACATGTGACACCAAAAGGCAAAAAAGAGCCAAAGATGTCAACTCAGACACTGCCACTTCTGGCGCATAAACCTTGCCAAGCACTTCCACATCCCCTGCCCTACAGCTCTGTGCAACTTGCCTGGGCCCAAGGAGCTGGAAAACGCTAGGTATGGGTTTTCTGAAGGCCTAGCATAATCTTTCCCATGTCTGTGGCTTTGACAGTATCTGGTATTACAACCCACTGCCCAATCACTAGCAGGAATATGACTCACCTACAATCTCCAGATAAAAATCTCACCAGAGGGAACCCCCAACCTGTAGACAAAGATAGCCAGAAAGTTGTGACTCTCAGGATGTTTGCTGTTTAAACCTCTCTGGGATCTAAAGGAGATTTCCCTCCACCCCCACCTCTGTCATTTACTCCTTGTTCCCCAACATTTCCTCACTCAGCTAATCAACCCCAGCTGGGAACGGACATGGCGGCAGAAGCAGGCCGAGGTATGGCAGGGGAATGCACTGTTTATTTGGAATGGCCATGTCCTTCCTCCAAGGGAGTTCGTGCGGTCAGACGTGTCTGCATCTAGCGGTGGGATCTGACAAGGACGGCACTGTGCACTGGAAAAAGGCACAGTTTATGATGCCTTCCTGATTCACAGGCTTCACAGGCATTGGCCAATCACAGCCAGTGGAGGGGTGACAGGTCAACGAACTGAGATTTGGGCTCTGAGGTAAGCTTCTGTGCACTTACAGAATTCTCTGCAGAGAATGCCAGTATGTCTACAAAGATTCTGGGCATGTGACAGGCCTTGCCTAGAAATAGGACACCAGCAGCCCCAGCCCAGGTCCACCCCTGTGCTCAGAGTTGTCACAGTCAGTCAGCATCTGTCTGTCTCTTCCTGTCCAGGTAGTACAACATTCTCTGATATGTAGGGGTATGTCATGTGTACCACAGGATCTGTATCATTAAACAAGAGGAACCCACACATCCTTTTTCAACAAGTCTCCCTCATCCCAGCTTCTTCTGAGATGCCTGACTGAGTCCATTTGACTGACACACCATSATGTTTTCAGCAAAAGGATACCCCTCCACCGCAGTTGTACTTTCTCCACAGCCATCTCCCAACATCAGCAGCCTTGCTAGTCATGAAATCCAGGGAGCTGCGGAATAACCAAACCCAGCAGTTCTCCTTGATTTGTTCCTTTCTCCTCTCACCTTACTTGAAGCAGAAGAGAGGTTTCATCCTCCACACTGTGCATGGCAATCTTAGCTGAATATTCAAATACATTGCTTACAAGTTCTGTTTTTCCTGAGCAGTAAGATCATCTGGGGGTACAGGCATACCACAGCAAGAGAAGAGTTAGATATGCAGGTGCCAAACACCTGCCCCATGCCTGAGAATACAGGTTAGGATGTGGATGGGTAAAAAGGGTGGCCAAGGACCTTAGGGCATGTCCTCACTCACATGTCTGTCTGCCTACCCAAGAGGAAGCTACTGGTCTCACCTTCACTCCAAGCCCTTGGCCTTGGCACTTCAGCTACTGAGCCTGTTATCAAAAGCCTTCTCTACTCTCTTGACTGCACCATGAGCCCTCCCTCCTGTTACAGCTCTTTCCTAGCTCTAGCTCCTTTCTCAAGCTGCCAAAGTGCCTTCCTAGGGTTGAAGATGGTCAAGCTGGCCCCTAGGCCTGCCTTGCTGATCATAGGAACTCTTCAGAAACTCAGCATCAGTTTACTGTCTGTTCCAATTAAGAGTTATCACAAAGTCACAACTCTAGTCTTGTTTTTGTTAAACATACTTTAGTTTATTTTCATAATTTTATGCTTTATTTTGTACAATCTATGTGCTTTTAACCCCTGGCTTAAAATGGTTTTGGCTTATGTGTTCTTGAGAGGAAAATCTATACTGGGGGAAGAGAAGGAGATTTTAATCCACAATTATCCTCAGGAAAGGATGCAGCCTTGCTGCCCCATTCTGGCTGCGCCATCCAGGAGTCCTTGGATTTGTAAGAACTCAGGCTTGCCCCCACCCTCCTCAGGCCACAACCTTAAGCCTCTACTCTCAAAGGGCTCACAGGGTACCTTCTGCAGTCACTGAGAATGCAGAGTGATCTGTATTTCTAACAGAGTGAATGACTGTACCCCAAATCTACGTGTGATTTAAGAGTCTCTTAGTTGAGATCTGCAGGCAGGTTTGGCAGCTTGTGCACAAACCATACACACAGCCTTCATGTGTAATCTCCATGCTGGGGAGGCCAAGGCAAGAGACTCATACCTTTAAGGCCGGGGTACAAAGCACTGAGATAGCGCCGCACATACTTTTTGCCAACATCCAGAAAGCTTAGACTTTCACCCAGCACCCTAGGTTCTTGGCCATGTGCTCTCAAGTTCACCCTACCCATGAAGACTTGGTTTATTTTAGGAATCTCTTATGTGGGCCACCACTAGCTCGCACTATATAATCACTACTATGAGACTAGGGAAAATGGTAGTTCTAGAATCCAGGAAGCCAGAGGGTTGAATAACAGATGTTGCCACAGAGGGGCAGGCTACTTGAAAAAGGTCCAGTAGACTCTGCTGCCCTGAAGAGCAAGGGCCTGGCCTCTCTCCCACTGTTATGAGGGTGGGGTTAGGAGAAAGGAAAGTCAAGGCAGGACTGACCTTGAGGGCAGGGATCTCCACATTGTCCCCAAGGCTGATAGTGCCTGAGAGGATAGTCCCAGTCATCACGGTGCCCTGACCCTTGATGGAGAAGCAGTGGTCCACAGACATGAGGAATGGTCCCGAGGGGTCTCTCGTTGGGATGGAAATCTGGGACTTCAGGAGCTGGAAAAGAAATGCCGCTATAAACACCTACAGGTGCAGGGGTATAGCACTGGCATGCTCCAGGCCACCTTGCACGCTGGCACAGGTTAGAGGACCAGTGCTGCAACGTAACAGCGAGAAAAAGGACCTGGTGAGGCCTCCAGGCTGCAGCTGAGTTAGCTGCTGCAGGACATCTGTCCTACTGTCCTCGTGCATGGTCCCTCCCTGAGCTTCATCTGGTTTCCAGATGCCATCCAGGCCCTGCCTGCCATGCCACACCCCAGTGCCAGGCACCTATAGCAGGCAGACCTCTGCAGGGCTTTGTTCTATATAGCTGAGTCTCCTCACCCATCACTACAGTCCACTCCCTGCTGTTAACATCTGCCTGTCAATCCCTACTCCACAAGGTCATGGACTTAAGAGATTTCCAGTAGCTGGCACCATGCTTGAGGGAAAGGCATGTGAGTGAAGGACAAATGGAGGGAAAACTCAAGGTGAGAGGGTAGAAGGCTGGCTTCCAGGGGCACCAGCTTATGCCTCAGGTCCAAGGTGAAGGGCTGCACACGTGGCACTTTTGTGCCCTCTGCCAGGCAGGCCCGAACAAAGGGAGACCTAAGTTCACTGGCTTAGCTCCCGGGGTCTGGCCTTTCCCTCATGGGTGACTTTCCACATGCACTAGTACAACTGCCCAGTGCTCCTCAGGCCATTTATGTGCTCAAGACGCTGTCAGAACTAACCACTATTTTTTTTAAAGAGCACAGAGGCTATACTGCTCGTTGAGTTTTCTACTTTCTGAATTCAAGAAAGAGTAGTAATAATGTCTAAGTATTCAGGTCATCACATTGTCTTGTGATAACAATTCCTTTGGGAAGATAATGGAGAGTTTCAAAACAGACTTGGTCAGAGATTTACATAGACTTGGTCTGACATGTCATTCTTGGTAGACATGTTTCATAGTCACATTTTTTCTAGATTTTGCTTGAATTGTCCCAGGGTCCCAGATTTGTGTTCTCCAGAACTGACAAAACAACAATAGCCTCTCCCAGAAAACATTTGTGAAGTGTGAAACACAGCATGGCTGGTACATGGCAGTCACATGTGAACTTAGCTCTGGAATCTGGGTGCAGGTGACTCCAACAAATTCTGCCCATAGTCTGGGTCTGAGTAAGCACTGAAATAAGCAGGTAAATAAATGATCTACGTTCTTTCTTCTGTTCCTTGACATAAAGTAGGAAGCCTAGGCATCGTGTTACACACCTTCAAAGGCTAGATGATAGAAAGTTCCAGGCCAGCTTGAGCTACTTAATGAGATCCTACCACAACAGAAAGGAGCAGCAATATCAGAACTGCCCATGCCAATTTATTTCATACAGTAGGGACGAGGTAGGGTGACAGATGGGGAGACTTAGCTCTGCAGAAGAGGCTTCTCAAGAGAAGGTAACTTCTCCAGGAGAAGTTGGCATTCCAAACTTGCCTGCCATGAGTGTTTGATGTGGGGGAGGGAGAGATACATGGCAGATAATGTCTGTGTGACACTTCGGAGCCTGTATCCTAGACAAGGACAATTCATGCAATCAAGACCATAGATGAAGTGTCTCAGGAGGGATGTGCCCATATACTGCCACAAAGTGACTGGGGCAGGTCATTACACTTTTCTGAATCTCACTCTTCCTCAGCCTTCCAACTTTGAAAGTGCTGCAGAGCCAGTATGTAAAGAACTTAAGTATGGAACCTGGTAAGCCAAATCGTGTTGCTGTTGTGGTGAACAGATCACGCCTAGTAACTCAATTAGCCTCATAGCATCTCTGTGCTGCTGCCACTGCCTTCCCTGCACTGCAACTTTGTTCCCTGAATGAAATGAGTTATCCAAGACAAGTAATTCTGTTGTTTGACATAGGGTCTCACTCAGCAGGCTGGCCTCAAACTTCCCATCTCTCAGTCTTAGCCTCTAAAGATGTGTGCAGCCACACCAAAGAATCTCTTGAGTCCAGTCAGAGAGCAGTAGGCAGGCCAAGGCAAGCACACATTCTAGCTCCTACACCCAGGTGAGTGACTGAGCTCAGTTAAGTAACTGTACTTCCTCCTCACTGCCTTCTTCCTTTGCATCACTATCCATACTACCCTGAACACATCCCTGTCTGCTGGCTACCCTGGGATGCTGCTGCTACCTGCTAGGCAAAGGGAAGAACAAGGACAGTGGTCAAATCAGTCTTCACCAGGACCACCAGGGAGATGCCTGGATGGCAGCCCCGGTTACTGGCAAGTTAGTGAGCACTCTCACCCTGCTCTGGGCTTCTACTGTGCTCTCAGTACCCCTGCTCAGGGAGAAGGAAGCAGCACTGGAATACCTGTATGACTGGCTCCCTGTTTCTGCCCATTGCCACTGAGCCTGGAGGAGCAGCCTGAGCCATAAGCCCATAGTTTTACAAAATAAAATGTGTACTCCTCCCATGGAGGTTGCCAGGATGGAGGCTGTGCTGCTCTAGCTTTAGTTGGAGGCAGACTGGAGAAACTTGTGCAATCTGAATGAGAGGGCCTTGTGATCAGATACACTGTACAAGACTGAGTCTCCACTGAGAGTAAGGGGGGGGGGCAATGGAAGGCTTGAGGGATAGGTAACAGACAAAGGCACTGCTTTGTCTGAATGGAAGTGTGAAAGAGAAAGGGCAGAGGAGGAAACACAGTGGGTGGGAAGAACTCTGCAGTGTCCAATGTCCAGGGCTTCTATGGACCTTTGTTTTGGAGCTTCTAAGGGAGGTGAAGAGTCTGACATCAGAGTGAGAGAGATGCCCTGGGAGACCTCTTGCTAGAATTGCCTCTCCCTCCCTCTTAGGCAGAGGGGAACATGAAGGCCTACTTGAGCAGGACAGGGGCAGAGGACAGCCTGGGTTCAAGCTGACAGTACCTCAATGAGTTCTGAGATGCCCTGTGGAGCTTCCGTTTCAGGGGCCTCGGGTCCCCCAGGCTTGGCAGCCACGGGAATAATCGGTGCACCCCGGAATCTGAAATGGAACAACAATCATCATGACAGTCACAGAGGCTGTCAGCACAACCCGGCGCAGACCTGCGGAGTTGCCAGCACATCACTGAGCATGCCACATGTCTCTTCTTCAGCCTTCAGGTGAGCACGGGAAGGCAGGACCACTGCCCTGAATTGCCAGGTGAAATAGAGGTCCTACAAAGAAAGATCGTCAGAATCTAAGGGGTTCACCTGGAAGTTCAACTCCTCCTGAGCCTCCCCAGGAAGCAGCAAGGATCTAGACAGGTCTTAGACTACAAGAAGCTCTTTTAAAGATCCACACAATCTGGTTCTCTGAAATTTAGGACTACTGGTGACCCCAAAGTCCCAAAAGCTGCATTTAGAAACCCCTGCTCTCTGAGGAGAGTCCCTTACTTAAGTCATTTACATTAAAACAAAACAAGCAATAACACAGTCCAGAAGGAGGACAAGGAAGCAGTTCATAGTCTTCCCCACCCCATGTGCTGTACTCCCTGTGCTGAACATAGCTTCTTCATGCTTCGTACCAAGGAATTTCCCCTGGCTTAGTT
>BDUI01000404.1:136495-148638 GCA_002335545.1 Apodemus speciosus | reverse complement strand
GGGGGGAGGGGAGGAGAGCCCAAGAGGGGCAGAGTGGTGAGAGTGCAGACAGGTAGGAGCAATGAGAGAGCCATACCCTGCTATCTTATTCACTATCATATCATGAAGAATTTTATATAGATTATATAACATCAATATCAAGAACAATGATGACACAACACCCAAAGGAAACTCCACTCCCAGCCGTTCTAACACGCTCAGGATCATAGGATCAGAGGTGAGGAGGACACAACATCTGTCCCAACACCTGGAGTAACTGGGAACAGCGGGACTCAGGCACTTCAGGAATTCTGCCAGAACAATGGCACAGGTTCCTGTCAGTCTGTCTGGGCTAGGCCCCTGAGCAGACCTTGGGCACAAACTCCACAGCCAGTCCCATAAATCCCAGAGGAAGCTCCACTCTCAGGCACGTTTAAACACTCAGGATCCCAGGATCCCAGGAGCTTGGTCACACCAGGATCTCAGGGTCCCAGAGGAAGCTTGACCCCCAGGAGCTTGGACACTCCCAGGATCTCAGGTTTATAGAATCCCAGAATCACAGGATCACAGAGACAGTTGGACTCTGAGGAGTTCTGACACAACCAGGTTAACGGGAAGGACAGGCTCCAGTCAGATATACCTAAGGCAGGTAGCACTAGAGATAACCAGATGTAGGGAGGCAAGCGCAAGAACATAAGCAGCAGAAATCAAGGTTACTTGGCATCATCAGAACCAATTCTTCCACCATAGCAAGTCCTGGATACACTATCACAATGGAAAAGCAAGATTCAAATCTTGAATCACTTCTCATGATGATGATAGAAGACTTTAAGAAGAACATAAATTCCTTTTAAAAAATACAGGAGAACACAGGTAAACAGCTAGAAGTCCTTAAAGAGGAAACACAAAAATCCCTTAAAGAATTACAGGAAAACACAATCAAACAGGCAAAGGAAATGAACAAAACCATTCAGAATCTAAAAATGGAACTAGAAACAATAAAGAAATCACAAAGTGAGACAACCCTGGAGCTAGAAAACCTAGGAAAGAGATCAGGAGCCATAGATGCAAGCATCAGCAACAGAATACAAGAGACAGAAGAGAGACTCTCAGGTGCAGAAGATGCCATAGAAAACACTGACACAACGGTCAAAGAAAATGCAAAAAGCAAAAAGCTCCTAACCCAAAACATCTAGGAAATCCAGAACACAATGAGAAGACCAAACCTAAGGATAATAGATATAAAAGAAAGTGAAGATTCCCAACTTAAAGGGCCAGTAAATATCTTCAACAAAATAATAGAAGACAACTTCTAAAACCTAAAGAAAGAGATACTCATGAACATACAAGAAGCCTACAGAATTCCAAAAAAACTGGACCAGAAAAGAAATTCCTCCTGTCATATAATAATCAAAACAACAAGTGCACTAAACAAAAGAAAGAATATCAAAAGCATTAAGGGAAAAAGGTCAAGTAACATAAAGGCAGACCTATCAGAATTACACCAGACTTCTCACCAGAGACAATGAAAGCTAGAAGATCCTGAGCAGATGTTGTACAGACCCTAAGAGAACACAAATGCCAGTCCAGGCTACTATGCCCAGCAAAACTCTCAATTACCATAGATGGGGAAAAAACAAGATATTCCATGACAAAAACCAAATTTACACAATATCTTTCCAAATTTCACAATATCTTTCCACAAATCCAGCCCTACAAAGGATAATAGATGGAAAACACCAACACAAGGAGGTAGCTATACCCTAGCAAAAGCAAGAAAGTAATCTTTCAACAAACCCACACAAACATAATTCAACCTCTAACAAAACCAAAACAAAACAGGAAGTAACAATCAATTTTCCTTAATATCTCTTAATATGAAAATTAATATTACCAACATTTCCTAATCGATTCAATTAAAAAATATGAAGAATAGAAATTTGTTGGCTGTCACCCAGTAGTCTAATTTGGTAATTGGAGAAATATGTCCAATACTGTACAATCCATATACACTTTCTGCTTCTTTGTACATGATAGCTTCTTGCTATGTACTACATAATGGTCATGAACTCATGCTTCTCCTATCTCAGCCTCTCTATTAGGATTGTTTATTTGATGTTTTTACACTATACTATGGCTTTTAGAACAGCTTACATATTTCAAAATTATTTATACAGCCAAAAGAAATGTAGACAATTAATTTGGGAGGTGGCTTGTAAGAGAACAACAAAGAGTGAGACTGAATGGTGTGCTTGATATTTATAATTATTGTATTGATTTTTGAAGAAGAGGACCTTATAAGTTACTCTTTTTCTGAGAGGAATGTTTTTCAAAAGCCAACGAACCACCTAATTACCCTCACCTAATGTTTGCGCCTCCCTCCAAGCAGAACCATTGTTCATTGAAACAGTTGATGAATGTCTTCATGGATAGACCATCTTAGTACACACACCATTTCTTAAATGAGTGTAACCTGTTCCCTGTGGGCTGAGAATGATGACAATCACTTAAGTCAAATAGCTTTGACCATAGCAGGAAATCTGTATCCAAATAATTGTGCCTACAATTCATTCCTTGGCACAACAGAACTGTCAACTCTTAGCTTAGCTACTGTGGAGGTAAAATCCTTTGGTGATAGGACATTGAAGTACAGCCTTATTACAATGAACTCCAGTGTCTAAAAATTGTTCTTATTTTAAGTTTGTACCACAGTAAGAGCCAAGATTTTAAGCTCCACTAAAAACAAAACAAACAAAAAAAAAGTGATCTTTTTATATTCATTTAATAACATGTCCCTCATTTTTATGATTGGTATAAAATATATATTGTGTTGAGTATAATAAAAATTAAAATTAAAAAAAGAATAAGAGCTTAAGCCAACTCATCACCATGGCTCCCTCATGTTGTATATGAGGAAATGAAGACTGGAGAGGTGGATTAAAAGACACTAGCTGTAACCTTCAGAGCCAACTTCAAACACAGACCTTCTCAGTGTGGAACTTGGCTTTCTTCCCTTCCTCATCGATGCCCTCCTGGTCTCCTCTTTATCACTGTTGGCGGCACAGTAGTATAAAATCCACAATTTACACTTGTGCCTTGGAAGTTCCTCATTTTTGAGCATTCACTGCAACAGGCATACTAGCAAAGGACAGACTTGTTGGCTTTAGGGGAATCCATCAGCTATGAACCTCAGACTGAACACACCTAGAAAGATCAATAGCCATGGTGAACAAGCACATGTAAAAGCCTCTTTATGGAAGCAACAAGACCATGAATATAAATGACCCAAATTTTTCAGAACTCTAGAGTTAACCAAAGGCTTGAATAAGAAAAGTGAAAATGGCTGGAAATCTGAGAACAAGTTACAAACAAATACTTGTAACCTGCTTTGTTCCACCTACCCACCAACTCTATAGTAACCATGTTAGTGTCTGCTAAATCCTAGAGGGGGCAGAATGGATTTGAGTTCTATCAAAGCACTTGACCCCACGAAATACAATTTTCCTATCTGGTAGTTCCCTAGAGGACTCCATCAGAAAGGCTATGTGTATCTGGCCTCTTTGGGGGTTTTTAAGTAGGAGTAGAAAGAGTACCAGAAACCCCTGAAGGCAAGGAGGCAGAGATGGGCTGTTTGATATCCCAAGAGTAGACTGAAGGGCCCCTGACCTCAGCCATCAATTTCATGGGCTGCCACCTTTCTGATAACCAAGTGTCCATTTCCCAGAGATGTCATGGCAACAAAGGTTCAAAACAAAGCGGATTCCATGTAAGTATGGATCCCTAACATAGTGGGGCGCATCTGACAGATAGCAGTGGTAGAATGGATGGTTTGAGATTGAGGCTTCATGGCAGTCTAAAAGAAGGCTCTGCATGTAGCTGAAAGCAAGCTCAAGGCATCAGGTACAAATGTGGAAGGCCAAAGGAGGTTTCCCCACCCCACCCTCTAGTCTCACTCCCCTTACAACATGGAGGAAGAAGAAGAGATAGAGAAAGCGACCTAATTGAAAAAATGCTCAGTTTGGGAGGCTTTCTCTTCCCTTCCCAGGTCTGACAGCTCCCTCCTGACTGATTCCAGTTTTCACCATCTTTGCATATACACATATTTGGCTCAATCAATTAGGCCCCAGCTGGCATTATATACATATCTGAACCAATAAGTTCTAGAGAAAGAGACTTGTCAGATTATTAGAGGAGGAAGAGAATGATGACTTCATTCACACTAGCTCTGGCCAGTAGGCCAACTCCCAGATACTGTGTTCTTTGGAGAAGGAAGAYAGCCTTGAAGACTTGCCAGAGACAGACACCGTTGAAATTCACTACATGAGGGCTTCTGTCTCAGGCAAGGAGACTCATTCCTGACTCAGCCTGCAAGACTCCATGCTCCAGCTGTAGACATCTGTTCTTGTAGCTGTCTCTAGCCTCCAAGACCTGCTGCTCCAGAAGCCTGTGACTCCAGCCTTCCACACATGCCAGAGACAGGAGATATAGCCCTCCTGTTTGCTGCTGCTGGTGATCTGCTTTCTGCAGACCTGCTCTCAAGGAACATTCCTCAAGTGGCATCTGAAGACCTCAGAGAGTTCAGGTGCTATACCACTACCAATTTCTCTGGGCTGTACCCCGAAGCCTGCTGAGTACATGGAGTTATGACAGTGACAGCCTTTTGGTTGGCACCCTGCTGCAGCTGAGGGATCCTAAGTTTGTGCTTCTTATTTGAATTTTTCCTTTCCTGCTTAGGTGTTACTCCTGCATGGAAAATGAAGTTTCCCCTAACTTCCCTTTGCTATCTTCCTACTAAGTTATTATAATGATGGCAGACAGAAACCCATGATAGGATAATGACCAGCTCATTTTCTCATTGCAAAAGCCTTTTCCCTGAGGGCATCTGTTGAAAATAAAGGGACATAGTAGACAACATAATGAGGTAAAAGGTAACTGTTTAAGCAAATAAATTGGATAATTAAAAAGCTTAGCAGGAAAAGTTAAGGAATCAGATGTTCATAGCTGGCTTAGAAAAGCTCTCACATATCCTGACAATTGAGGTTACCACGGGCACAGGACTTGCATGTTCAGGAGAGACCTAGAAGAATCTGGGCCCTCACCTCTGATGTCAAGGTTCTATGTAAACAGACAGTAAAAGCTATGGTACCATTAACTGCGGCTGGAACTCTGATAGCTTGGCTCCACATGCATATAGAAATTCTCATCAAGGAGCGCCCTACATCCAGGCATCTAGGGAAACCTCTGTCCTGTCATTAGTGATCACTGAGTGGAGACCTCAGGATCCCCATGACAAAGAATACACACAGACTTTGACCTCAGAGTCCCCATGACAAAGAATACAGACTTTGCACAATCTGCTTAGAAAAGTCATCAAACTAAAACAAAGTATAGTGAGGGCTTATGTGACTTCTAATACTATTTCATTATGTTATTATAAATGTCTAGGATTCATCAAAAATTTATTATGCAGTCAGGCACAGAAACCATGGTACAAGCTGCCTTTAATCCCAGCACTCAGGAGGCAGAGGCAAGCAGTTCTCTGTGAGTTCCAGGACAACTTGGTACAGGGTGATTTCCAGGACACTCAGGGCTACATAGAGATACCCTGTTTCAAAAAAAACAAGGGCGGTGGTGGCACACACCTTTAATCCCAGCACTTGGGAGGCAGAGGCAGGCAGATTTCTGAGTTCTAGGCCAGCCTGGTCTACAGAATGAGTTCCAGGACAGCCAGGGCTACACAGAGAAACACTGTCTCTAGGGAAAAACAAAACAAAACAAAACAAAACAAAACAAAACAAATTTATTATACAGGCATAGTTCAGAGTTTGTTTGATTTGTGTGTGTGTGTGTGTGTGTGTGTGTGTGTGTGTGTGTGTGTGCGTTGCTATAATACCTGGCCAAACAACTTAATAGAGAAACGGCTTCTTCTGGTTCGGTGTTTCAGAGTCTATTACAAAGGGGAGGGGCATGGTGGAGCAGAATCACTCACCTCAAGACAGCCAGGAGCGCAGAGAGAGAATGCCCATGCTTTCTTCTCCTTTTATTCCATTTGACCCCTCACCTACAGTATGGCTGCCAACATTCAGAGGGGTTTTACCCCTTGGTTCATCCTCTCTGAAAACACTATCATAGACATACCCAGAAATGTGTTAACACATAGCGCTTATCAATCCATCAGGCTGACAACCAACATTACCCATCACAATTGCAAAGAAGCAAGAGAAGAGTCCACATATAAGAAAGAATTAATAGAAACTGTCCCTAGGAAGCTCTCCTAGACTTGATAGAAGTTTTTTCCCAGTATGTTCAAATAAATGAACCAAGTCTAAACAACTAGAGGGTAAGATGACAATCCTCCACCAAATGAGAAAGGGTAACAGTTGGTGCAGAGCTCTATAGGTTTGATGCCAGCCTAGGCTATGG
This sequence comes from Apodemus speciosus, assembly GCA_002335545.1. Lineage (NCBI taxonomy): Eukaryota > Metazoa > Chordata > Mammalia > Rodentia > Muridae > Apodemus > Apodemus speciosus. Next base: position 142,236 of record BDUI01000404.1, on the reverse strand, counting down.
AGAGAGCTTCAGAATGGCCAGGGTTACATACAGACCCTATCTCAAACACACACACACACACACACACACACACAGAGAGAGAGAGAGAGAGAGATACTGTGACAATATCCTCCAAATTAAAACACTTATTCTTCTGTGAAGCTCATTAAGACTCAGGAAGTTCTAAAATAGAGAGATTCCTTAAGATTTAGGAAGGAAACAATGGAAGTGTCAGGAAATCTCTGAAATCAGATTCACAGGGCCCTTCCTTCCCCTAGGTTAAATAAGCTTTATGCGTGCTGAGGAGAGAGATCCAAAGTTGTGGGGCTGCCTGCAAGTCACAGTGAGCCCCAGGCTCCCAGCTGTCAGCAGGTCACTCATGGGTGTGGGAGTTCAGTGACAGCCTCCTTAACCCTGCCCATGCTCTTGGAGTTATGCAGCCCTAATAAATTCAGCAATGTGCTAAAGTGGACTTGGTCTGTCATCAGTTCCCTATCTGGGGTAAGTAGATGCTTGTTTATATCACCCTAGGAAAGTTTTTTGCAGTGGCAAAGCTGTGTCACACACGCACATAGCTTGAGTGCAACAGTGGTTTGTGAAGCAAGGAGAATGAATGGGAGTATCATGGATGACAAAATCATGGTCATCCTAAATTTGATGAAAAAACTAACCTGCACATTTAAGAAGCTGAACAAACTCCAACCATTAACTCAAAATCTATAACTAGGCAAATGACAGCCTTGGCTGTTGATACGTGCACTTCCCCAGCTTGGGAAGAAACCATCTCACATGTGAGAACCACAGCGCATGGAGCTGGCCCCAGCCACGGGGACCAGGAGGATGTCGTAGTTAAAGTGTAGGAGGCCTGTCAACACGAATCACATATCCAACCAACAAATATGTGTCAGGAAATTAAAAAGAAGACAGGAGTGTCATGCAGTCAAGGAATTCTACTACACATGCCCACAAGAAAGGAAAGAGGAAATGAATGCATGTCCATGTGTGCCTTAGTTACTTTCAGCACTCGGACAGAATACCACGATCATGGCAACTGATAAAGGAATATGTTTAATTAGGCTTATGGTTTCAGACAATAGAGTCCATGACCGCAGCACCAGCAGCTGAGAGCTCACAAATCTCTCTGAGGAACAGGAGAAGGGAGTAGACATGGCATTCCCTTCTATACGTGGCAACGGCTACCAGAGTGCCCCTGGGCTCCACTGTCTAGTCCAGTTCTGAAGAACAAGGGACAGCAAGTAGCAGAGGGATTAGTGTCCTTGTAAGGACAATCGCGGAGTCAGAACAAGGCTTTTCAGTGAGGCTTCTAAGACTAGAACACTGAGCTCTAAGTACTTCCTGGCTCCTAAATTTCCTTCCCATGGCTTCAGAGTGTCTATTTACCCTTGTGCCTCGGTTTCCTCATTAAGATGATAGTAGAATCCCTGATATAATTAATTCACGGCCTGAATGAGGTACTGTAATGAAAACATCTAATCAGGTACTGAGCACATCATGTGAGTTCTATATTATCTAAGAAATGAACAAAAGATTCTAGAATAATCATGGTTCTTGCCTCTGTGTCTGACAGTCATTAAGTATTAAACAATGTCTATAATTTGTTCTTGTTTTTTAATAAAATTGTAATGGTGTATATTTATTTTACATAGTGTTCCAGTTTCCTTTCTGTTGCTGCGTTAAAATAATCTAACAAAAAGCAACTTAAGAGGATAAAAGGTTTATATGCCTTTTACTTCCAGACCATAGTCCTTCACTGACAGATATCAGGGCAGGAACTCAAAGCAATAAGCAGAAGCAGACACCATAAAGAAATGCTACTTGCTGGCTCGCTTCTGCTCCTGCGCTCATGCTCAGCTAGTTCTCTGATACACTTAAGGACCATCTGTCTAGGGATGGTGCCACCACAGTGGGCTGGACCCTCCTACAATAATCAACATGAAGGCTGAGGGAATGGCCCAGCAATTAAGAGTAAAAACATTGCTCTTACAGAGGACCAGAGTTCAGGTCCTAACACCTATATCAGGCAGCTCACAGCTTCAACTCCAGGGGAATCTAATGTTTTCTATTCGTGAGCACAATCCTACATAATTTAAAACACAAAAATAAACCAAGACAATTACTCACAGATATGCTCACTAAGGAACCTAATCTAGACAGTTCTTCAACTTAGAGGCTTCTCCTCTCAGATGACTCTAGGTCGTATCAAGTTGAAAGGTAAGGCTAACTAAGGTGCACAGCGACAGGATTCACAGACATTTTGTTCATGTGTGCCATGTAATTGGACATACTTAGCAGCCACTCTCCCCTTTCCTTTACTGCTATTCTTTCTCAGATAGTTTCATTTCTACTTCCATGTCTCACATATCCATGTATGGCTTTATATGTCTATAAGATATCTAGGATCAACAAATGAGAGGAAAATACATACCATGTATCTTTTAGTCTGACTCATTTGATGCTTTCTGGTTGCATCCATTTCCCTGAAAATGACGTAATTTCATGATGTCTGAACAGAACTCCACTGGGCATATGTAGGCTACACCTGTTTTATCTACTCCTCTGTCGACAGATACCTAAGGCTGATCCTATAACTCGGGTAATTGCAAATATTTTTCCATGAACATGAATATGCAGGTGTTTCTGTTGTAATTTAAAATGACAGAAAATGGCCAGAATATTGGATGTTACAATTATACCTATCATGTAACTGGCTTTTAAAATTCTAACTTAAAACTTTATTAATGATCTCTACAAGACATTTACTTGTTGTATTTAACAACATATAGTTTGTGCCTTTAAAATTATTTATATGTTGAAATTTGATAACACAAAATGAGATGTTTCTCATGATACAATCAGAAAATTACATTAGCCCTTCCAAAATAAAAAGATTAACCAAGTCCCAACAATCATCATATAACGATTATACTGGTTTGAGAACTGCACACACTAGATCAGGCTTAGTTACTCTTCTTAATCTGGCCACAGAACATAGGTTGGCCACGTTACCCAGAGCTGGCTGTGAAATACTTCCCATCATTCACTAGCTGTGTAACCTAGAACAAGCTACTGAAGCTGCTCCAGGTTTAAGATTTTCTTCCGTCAAAGTAGTCTGGAGAAGCGACGTCCACCTTGTGAGGTCATGAGAGAGGAAATGGAAAGTCCCTACCAGAGTAGCCTTGGTACCTAGGTGTGCCACAAAGACTTGTCCTCTCCCACATAGCCTACCCACACAGCACTTCATCCAAGGAACCCAAGACAACAGCATTGGCCATTTGGGGAAACCGAAATTACAGACAAAGCAGGAAGCGTACATATTTTGAAATCAGACCATGAAGAGGGGACGCCCCAAATTCCAGACATAGATGTGCTCACACAGCAAAGACACACCAGACAGGCAGGACTGATACCAGCAAAGCACCCGCATAGAAGGAAGAGGCACTGGAGTGTGTGAATGTGCTTACCCTTCTGTCACTTAGACACGGATTCTATTAAGTGAACATGAATACAAGTGTTTTCAGTAAAAATATTATGCTTAAGGTATGAATGTGTCATTTTAAAGATTATTTTCTACTCTAACGGACTTTTTCAAATTAACTAATGGCAGCCCACTCTCTGGGGACAAAAAACTTCCACTACTGAAGCTACAAAAATAAACACAAGAAAAATAAAACAAAGCTATTAGTGTCCAGCTAGATACTGCTTCCCACTGAAGGCACAGGGCCTGGTTAAACTTACGGGTGCTATAAAGACATGGCAGGACCGGGCTGAGACAGGTAAGAAAGATGTAGAGATAACTCAATTTAATGTTCTCCAACACCCGTGGCAGCTGTGCCACGTCAATCTGCCTGCACTGCACTGTGAGTCATGCACTCCAAGTCTCGTGCCTTGTCCTTCCTCAAGCCCTCGGCCATTGCCATTACCCCACTATCCTGGTAGGGGCCCAAGAAGAGGTCACTGAAGGGAAGAGCCCTGGGAAGGACTCACTAGACCCCACTGCCCGTCTCCAGCCTTCTCAAGCCCCTTTGACCAAGTCTGCCCCTTACCCAACCTTCATCTGCGGACCTCTTCTCAGGACCTCTGCAGGCCTTCCTACAGCCTAGGTTTTGCTTCTCTAAGGAAAAGTCCTCTGGCAAAAATACCCTCCCACCCAGCTATTTCCAAAGAACCCAGTGTCTACTATTCACATAGCTTATGCCTGGTTTTCTTTTCCTTTTTTAAAAATTGGTTATTTTATGTGTTTACATTTCAAATGCTGTTCCCCCTTTCCAGTTTCCCCTCTGTAAGCCCCTTATCCCCTGCCTCTATGAGGGTGCTCCACCACCCACACACCCACTCCCAACTCGCCTTAGCATCCCCCTATGCTGGGGCATCGAGCCTCCACAGGACCAAGGGCCTCCCTTCGCGTTGATGCCAATAAGGCATCCCTCTGCTACATCTGCAGCTGGAGCCATGGGGTCCCTACATGTATAATCTTTGGTTGGTGGTTTTGTCCCTGGGAGCCCGGGGGGGGGGGTCCAGTTAGTTGATATTGTTGTTTTTCCTATGGGGTTGCAATCCCCTTCAGCTCCTTCAATCTTTCCCCTAACTCTTCCCTTGGGGTCCCCACGCTCAGTCCAATGGTTGGCTGCAAGCATCCACATCTGTATTGGTCAGGCTCTGGCAGAGCCTCTTGGGGGACCACTATACCAGGCTCCTGTCAGCAAGGGCTTCTTGGCACCAGCAATAGTGTCTGGGTTTGGTATCTAAAGATGGGATGGATCCCTAGGTGGGGCAGTCTCTGGATGGCCTTTCCTTCAGTCTCTGCTCCATTCTTACTCTCTGTATTTTCTTTAGACAGGAACAATTCTGGATTAAAAGTTTTGAGATAGTGGGTGGCCCCATCCCTCAAATGGGGCTGTGGCTATCCCCTGGGTATGGTCTCTACAGGTTCTGTCTTCCCTGTGTTGGGTATTTCAGCCAATGTCATCCTTGTTGGGAATCTCTTGCTTCCCTGGCATCTGGGACTTTCTAGTGGCTACCTCCCAGCTCCCCATCCCCCACTGCCATTCAATTTCCTGATCCTCTGTACTTCTCCCCCATCTCCTCCCACACCTGTCCCTGGCCCCCTTTTATCCTTCCCCTTCTCTCACCCTGGTTTTCTTATAACAGTCTCCTTCCTTAAGTRAGGTTCTGATGAAATCCCATTGTTGCCTGGCTGTACAAATGGCACACAACTAAACCCAAGAATTCCTAGAGCCATGGGCAAACAAGGGGCTAGAGCCCTTGCCAAGGTGTGACACTAACTGAAATAAATGTTTTCTTCTGATCCCTGCCTCTTGACACATCACCAAAGCCTATTCCTATATATGGCCTTCAAGTCCTCAAGAGAGTCCCTGCCTTCTTGGGTTCTTGCACCTGCCGGCCTCTCCCTAACTAAGACATAAAATCAAAAAAGAAAAAAAAAGTAAACACCCCAGCCCTGCTCTATACACAGAATTGGGCACATGCTCAGCAAAGAATCCCAGTGCCTAGGAGCAGGGCTTGGGTCCCTACCACAGAAAAACTAGGGACTGGCCAGGGCTCTCAGAGTCCAGCACCTTCTACACAGGAAACAGGGTAAGGAAGTTCTGTTGTAGGTGACAGAGCTCTGGAACTAGAACCCAGCAGCATACCTACTCTGGTTCTGCTTCCAACCTCAGGTCTAGGGCCTAGTGGTGTGTGTGTGTGTGTGTGTGTGTGTGTGTGTGTGTGTGTGTGTGTGT
>BDUI01000404.1:115860-130880 GCA_002335545.1 Apodemus speciosus | reverse complement strand
CTCCCCCCCCTCTCTCTCTCTCTCTCACACACACACACACACACACACACACACACACACACGGATGCACAAGATAAAGCTACAAGTGCTCTGGCTGCCAGCAGTAGCAGTCACCCATCTGCAAGGCTCTGCGATTTTTGTCCTGACTTGACAGTAGCAGCATCGCAAAGCAGGTGGCTGGAGAACATGATCCCCAGGCTCCAGCACTGAGGCCTGAGTTCTCATGGAGCAACCCAGCATGGGGCTCATGGCCTCGAACCTAGGTTCCAAGGCCTTGAACACTGGACACATATCTGAGGTCTAAAGTGTAGCCTTATGCCTGGCTCTCAGTACATACATGGGCATACACCAGAGCTCAGAAGGACAGACTTAAGACTGCTCACCAGAGGAGACCAGCCTCCACCTGTGCTTCTCCCACAAGCAAGGGCACCCCAGTTCCTTATGCCCCAGTGCTTTCTGAGATCTTAAAAGCATGTCAGTCTTGCTTTATGCAGCAGCAGCTGTGTGAACAAGCATATTCCACTTACCAGGATGTGAGGCTGACCTGCCTGCCCAGAGTGTTAAACGAGAAGCCACCTTACACATGAACTCTCATTAGCAAACCTACTTGGTGTTTTCAAGAGTCTTCTGCATTTTCTTGGTCATTTTGTCAATCGCTGCCTGTCTCTTCCCTTCTGCTAACAGGTCTATTTTGTTCAGCACCACCACCAGCTTCTGGCAGGCGATCTGGCCAATCACAAGGCACTCTGCGGACTGTGTCTGCATTCCCTTGGTCACATCAATCACGAGCATCATCAAATCAATGATCTGGGCACCTGGGGCAATAAAAGGTAAGGTTAGGAGAAGAGTTGGGCTAGTGAGCCTCACAGGAAGTCACCATCCCAGCTAGTCCCAGCAAAGCACTGCACTAGTGGGCAGATGGGGAGGATGGCTGATACTTCCTGGCCAGTGCAAGTGAGTATACCTGGCATAACCCCATCCAGCCAAAAGAGCACCAGGAGAGGTGAGGCAGCTGAAGGCCTTCTCAGGGCCCCATGGCTGTACACAGTAGGGCTGAATTTGGGTAAGGAATGCCTGGCTCCAGAGCCCCCCACCTCCCTGCTGGACTGCTCTCATTTTCATTTCACTCAACAAGAGGAGATGTTGAATAGGAAAGACTCTAATACCTAGCTACCTGCCCTTACTAAGAAAGACAGCAAGGCTTAAAAGTACAGGTCCCTATCAATATGGAGGGGTAAGAGGGTCATTCAGAGTGCTTTCCCCCRCAATACTGGGTTGCCTACAACTGCTCYACAGCCTGACGTTCACCATCATTACCCTTGGTCCTACACCCTGTTTACAGAGCTTCTGTTCTTTCTAGGAGGTTGGGTCACCCAGAACTGCTGTATGCACAGCTGGCTGTGTACATACTTAGAGCATGTCTGAGCGGGACAATAGGAAATGCTCATATGACAGAGGTGTCAGTGATAGGAAAATAAGTGTCAGCTACTATGTTAGAAGCACAATTGTTTTGAAGCAGAGTGACCAAGCCCTCTGTAAGGGAAGTTGGAGGCATTTTCAATAATTTAGAAGAAAGAGAAAAGGTGTAAGTTAGGGAAAGCAGGAAAAGAAACACATCCCTCTCTGCAATGACTGGTTTATAAGACCTCCTCATAGGGACTTTTCAGGACCACACTATGATCACTAGCAAGTCTGAAGAAGCTTTCTCTGAAAGTGAGTCTGATGACCAACCTCACTTACTGCTGGGGCAGAAGGGTACCAGGAAAGGAAAAGGTCTTCTGTCCTTGGTTGCCACGCCAACAATGCTTAATCTTCGTCACCCTGTTTCAGGTTCAGAAAGGCTCAAAACATGGCAGTGTCTGCTCTAGGTCACATGGCCACCTGGCACCAAAGGGAACAGCTAAAGGAATCGGCCTGCTGCTCTCAGAGGCCTCCTACTTAGTACTAGCCAAAGCCCTGGCCCCAAGGAACGGCAGTGTGTCTGACTGTAGGCAGGCCTGATATGGCCAAGAGGTCCTCTTTTGCCAGCCTCTTCTTCTATCATGCCTGGTCAGGTAGGGATACAATATAGCTGGAAGGACAGGTGCACGCAGCAGCATCAAACAAGCCATGTCCTTGTTTAAGTCATTGGTTGGTAGGCAGTGTTCCAGATCCCTCTTACTGCTGTGAGAGAGACACTGCCTCTCCCATTTCTAGGAACAGAACATATTTCCACAACCCAACAGCTTTTCACAAAATGGAAGCAAAAGGCCCCACTATACAATGGATACCACTTGCCTCTGGTAACCATTTCCATCCCAATTCTAGTCAGTCGTTATTTAGGGATGCTGCCTCAGACTGGCTTTCCACAATCTACCCTTCAGAACGTTAGACCATCCAAAAGAACTTGCTAAACATACATAACTGATTCACAGTGCTGGAGACCTTTAGACTGATATGAAAACATCTTAGAGACAAGTACCAAAATGTATGTAATTAGAGCTGGAGACCACCCAGCATTTAATACTGCTGCTCTTGCTGAGGACCAGGGTTTGATTCCCAGCAACCAAATGGTGGCTCACAAATGTCTTATAACTCAAGTTCCATGGGATCTGATGCCTTCTTCTAGCCTCCAAGGGTATTATATTCATAGTGTTCAGACATACATGCCAGCAAAACACCAATATATGTAAAATAAAATGGAAAGGAAATGCATATAATCTTTGACCCAGCCAAGCTCATAAACACATAGGACACACTTGCAACACTTCTATTGTTACTGAAGTTGGAGGCCATGTGAATGTAGGGAACAAGCTTAAAATAGGCAGGTATACCGTAAAATAGAATAGTACACCGCCATTGACAAGAATAAAGGGTCCTTTACCACTACAAAATAGTCTGCAGTGGGGGAAAAGAGCACAGGGCAGAGTAAGGTGTGTTCTAACTGCCTGTGTGTGCACTGCAGATGAATGAGCATTTGCTTCAATGCATGAAATATCCAAGGGAATGTAAAAAAAAAAAAAGGGAGTGAGAAGAGTGACAGGAATGAAACAGGCACACGCATACACACACATTCTCTTCCTCTCCATTTCAAATAGTGTAAGGAATCCATTAAAATCTAGTAACATTACAAGAACTTAAGTCAAAGAATGAAACACAGACCTGGCAGAGTTGCTTTCCTATTAAAGACCCCTTTCCCCCCTAAACACACAGACTCATCAATGTGGCCTTCCTTCTTTTTAACCAGTGATAGTTTTACCATAGTCTGCCACCACGGCCTACACAAACCTTGCCCATAGTTGTATATGTTCCCTTGTCTCCCATGAGATCAGCCTGCACTCATCTCACCAATAAGCTGCATCTGCCCACCTACAAATGATTCCATATAGGGTAAGCCTTGGGCCTGCTTCCAGGGTCATATGGTTGGCTCTTCAGCCACTAGAGGAACTAAAGAGTATAGGCAAACCATGAAGAGGATGTGGGTCATGGCCTGGACACTTGTCTGCACAGACTCAGAGCAGAACCCTGATGCCAGGCTAATTCCAACTGTCCAGGTTCTCAGAACATCAGCCCCACAAGGACTTCACAGATGAAAAAAAAACAGAACTATAGAGATACAGAATGAGTGTCTGTATTATACAGAGAATGCATCAGAGCAGAGGTATGAATGCCCATACCTGAACTCTAGCCTGCTGTGCTGCACAGACTGCCTGTCCCCATGTGAACCTGAGAAACCCGACAAATCCCTGCCCTTAGTTCCCATCCAGGCTCCATTTGAGAACCAAGGCACACTATATTGATGCTCACCTGTGCCTTACTGCCCATCGTCCTGGTCCACCTCACCCCAGCTCTCACCTGAAGCTTGGTCTTTGAATCTTTGCGTAAAGCATAAGACCCTGCTATGACACAGTTTAATAAACCCTTGTTGGGGTGAACTAAGCAATGCTAACTTCCCCGCCTCCTCTGTTCTTTTTCTTAAAATCCAATTTTCTATCAGTACATAAAACTATCCACAGAGCCTCACCTGCCTGGTTGCTGGAGAGGCTAGCTCATGGGCTCCAGCTAGCTCATGAGCTCCACACGGCAGGCCCTCCCTCATCTGTCATGAGGATGGAAAAATGAAAGTGACCACCACACCAGGTGTTTGGTGTAGCCAGTTCCCAAGCACCAGGAGCCAGCAAGGCTTCGTCTGCAGTCTTATCTGGCATCCACAAGTGGCCTTTGTTGCACTAAGCACACAGCTCTGTTCCAGGAGATTCTCTGCAGCATGGCCAGCACCGGGAACTTCTAAGGAAAGCAGAGGTCAGGGCCACTTGACTGTCACACTGAGAACAAGGGCACTGCTGGAAACTGGAGTCAGCTCCAGGCAAATAGCCAGTGTCCTGCAGCAGCTCCTAGTTCCTCCCATTTCTTCATCAGACATTTGATCAGGCAACAGGAAGTGATACAACTGGCCTGCCTGTCTTGCCTTTTCAAACTCCCTAGTATGTTCATGGAATGAATCAGACAGTGTCCTTCCCAATTCCCACGAACCCAGGGTAGAAAACCACTCTGAAACTAGAGGGACAGAGTGAGTGAGTGGGTGGGAAATAAGACAAAAACCCAAGGCTTACAAGGGACCCTCTATACTTAGCCATCTATCAGGGCTTTTCATCAGCCATCCCGACCACAGAACCCTTGAAAGGTTTGCAGAACAATTATGACAGGGTTAAAGTTTCTCCCTACTTTAAAAATTACAATCTTCAATTTTGTAGATTACATATCTTAATCATTTCAAAAATAAAAATAATGAAAAACTTACAAAGGTCAGCATTTAACAAAGTCTGAGTTATCTGTGAGATGTAATTTTCTTTCAGGGATTGAAGGAAAAAACTGTTCAGAAAACAATGTTTGGGCTGAGGAAAATTACATAAAAAACTAAACATATTTTGGCATCTGTAAAATTGTACGTTTTAAAAAAATCAAAAGGAGCAGGCATTCTAAGAAGAAATAATACTAAATTTAAAATAATAAAAAATTTTGTTCTCAGCTGTTGACTTTTTAGGTACCCAGTTATAGCATAAATATACTGTTGCCATCTATATGAAGCTGCGGTGATAACTTAGCCTTTTTAATAGATTTTAGTTTTATTATTTCTTTCTCTGTCTCTCTGTCTCTCTGTCTCTCTGTCTCTCTGTCTCTCTCTCTCTCTCTCTCTCTCTCTCTCTCTCTCTCTCTCTCTCTCTCTCTCTCTCTCTCTCTCTCTCTCTCTCTCTCTCTGTGTGTGTGTGTGTGTGTGTGTGTGTGTGTGTGTGTACTTACATCATATTGTGGCCATCTGGCTCTGTTAAGGAGAATCTAATAGGGTATGGAATGGCTGGTACCTTCCTGGTTTTTGCTCCCTGAAATAGGACAAGCCTGGGTAGTATGGGACTTCTGTGAGACCAGATTCCTGTGTTGCTCACGTATACCCACAGGCCTGGGTTCCCCACATCAATATAACATGAAAAGAATGCTACCACTACTTCCCAGCAGCAGTATATAGGATGTCCCCTCCTGGGCATCAGGTGTTAGTGACAGCCTGAAACACTGTATCTGCCACTGGGATGGGAATCCTTATTGTGTCAACTGACCTACCAAGGTGGGGTCTTCCAAACATCTTAGCCAAATCCTGGTTGTCAAGCCCTGTGGAAAAGGCTGACATCTCCCTCCCATCACCCAGAACTTGAGACGCAAGCAGAAGCAAGGCCTCCTGTTCTTGAGGTAGAAGACCAAGTAATTGGACCAAATGGTTTAGAAGGACACTTCCAGGTGTCCATAAGCAGAAAACCAGGGTAGGAGCAGAGCCAACCTGGGTCCAGTGGGATTTGTGGGCTGCCCAGTCAGCCAAAAGCTCCAGAGCAGCCACTATTAGAAAGAAGATGGAGTCAAGCCTGGGCTTGGAACAGGAGTCATTTAGCCTGCACAGTATTGTGAGGTATGGATGCGTGGCCAATACCAACCATTCAAGAAGTCCACATAAAGTCTTTACAAATTAGCAGATGTGGTAAGACTGGGCTTCTATCTAACAGAGCTAAGGAGAAGATCTTTGAGAAGATGAATTCTGAGCTACACCCTATGCAGACCATTCCAATGAACCATTGACCTGGATTTACACCAGTGTTGGTTCCTATCAAGTTTGAACTTGTGACTTCCCAGTTAGCCCTGATCCTCACTTCAGCCCCATATGGTAGAGGCTCTTCTACTTCCCTAAAGGACAAACCCGATGACCAGGCTGCACAGTCAGCAACAGACAAAAAGACACTAGAGCCAAGTGTTGTCTGACTTCAAGTGTTTTCCCTTTTCCTATCACCAGCTGCCTGTTGGCCAGAATCCCACATTCCTGAGACCTCTGGGAACCTGGAGCCATCCAGAAGAACAGGTGGACAAAGGAAGAAGAGGAGACTCAAGTAAAGGCGATCTGCCAGTATCCCCTGGGGCACACGTGCCATTTGAGACCATTGCATTCATCACTACCTAAGGACACCCACAGAAAGACAATGCCAGCCATGTCTACAGAGGAGGTACAGGAGGGACAACAAAGGGAGGCCATGTAAGAGATCAAGGGAAAATTTCAACAGGATGGACAAGAAAAGCAGGAGTTGGACTCTGGCCAAGAGCAAAAAACTGTCAAAAGAGTATACGGGCTGGGGGATTCCTTGAAAGCTCCAGAGCTGAGGGCACACACAGGATGCTCAGTTTTGTAGGCTGAGAAGCCACAAGTGAGTAGCCATTGTTCTCCAAGCTCTTTATCTATAAATCAGGTCAACCTCACAACTGTGACCTAGTGGCCACAGACAGCATCTTGGTAAAAAGAAAATTTGATCTCCAGTTTATACTTTACACCATGATTCCAAATTAATCAAAATTTGGCAAGATGGTCCAATGGATAAAGGCACTTGCCACTAAGACAATTCCCAGAACCCACACAGTGGGAAGAAAAGAACAAATTTCTGCAAGCTGTTCTCTTGAGCACATGCCTGCCTGTCATGATATGCACAAGCATACACACAGACAAACAGAATAAATGAATGTAATTTAATAAAATATTTCAGCCATGGATGGTAGTGGCACATATTTTTAATACCAGCACTTGGGAATCAGAGGCAGATAGATTGCTATGAGTTTGAGGCCAGCCAGGGCTACATAGAAAGATTCTATCTCAAAACAGACACACACACACACACACACACACACACACACACACACACACACAATGTTTCAAACATAAAGACATGAACGTAATGGAAGAAAAGACATGGGGAAAGAAATATAACTTTAAGGTAAAACATACCCAAGTAGGGTACATAGCTCAGAGGTGAAGACAGGAAGTCCATAAACTCATCAACATAAACTCAAGCATTTCTGCATGAAAAATTAAGGACAAATCTAAAGGCTGGAGAAAGTCCTAACAATCACACTAGATTACTAACCTTAATGCTTCAAACAGAATGAAGTTCAAACTAATCATAGGAACACCAACAACTTAATGGAAAGTGCCAGAGAGGTCAACAGCTAGCAGCACACTGCTGACTCCCACAGTCCTGGCCTATGATATGAACTTGGCACACCTGCGCGGCCAAACCAACAGGACTCCAGCCCAACATGATCCAGTGGTGTGAAGTAGAAAGCAAACACCTAACACAGCAAATAGTTGTCTAGTTGGGCAAGAACCCAGGACAGGCAAGCTCAGAACTATGCTGGGACAGGTGGCTTGGAAACACAGCAGGTCAATGAAAGGGACTTGTCCAGTGCCCATTTGAGCAAAGACAGAAGAAAGGAAGGGGAGCTCATGGGTTTAAGGAGGAGGAAGGAGGTGAAGTGAGACTGAGGAAGAGAGAAAATAAACACACATAGCCCACACATAAAAGAAGGTATCCTTGAACTACCAGGAAAAAAATGTCAGTAAAACCACACTCAAATCCCGTGTTTTACCTATTGGATTAACAATGTAATACCAGTGGTGGAGCACACCTTTAATCCCAGCACTTGGGAGGCAGAAGCAGGCAGATTTCTCAGTTCGAGGCCAGCCTGGTCTACAGAGTGAGTTCCAGGACACCCAGGGCTACACAGAGAAACCCTGTCTTGAAAAACAAACAAACAAACAAACAAACAAACAAATAAACACCTCCCCAAAAAAAACAATGTAATACCAACCATAGTAAAAGGACCCAAGACAGAATTAACAGTGCTTGGCACCGAGTCATCCCACTTACAGATGAGAAAACTACACTACTGGCCAAGAGCTGAAGGGCAGGGAGACTTCCAGGCAGGGACATAATCGACATCTACCCAGCCTCAATAACAACAACCCGAAGTACCATTCCAAAGTCCCCTGGGAAACCAATGAGTTTATTGACTTTACTTAGAGAGCATGAATGAGAGATTACTGGCTGAAGTGCTGGTGACCCCAAAGTAGCTGCACTGAAAAATTGTCACCCAGTGCTGATGACTGCCTCCCTATCAGACATAGGTGGAGTTCCTTCAGTTAACCTTTTCCAGCCTCTAGACTAGCAAGTGACACGAATGCTTCAACACACTATGGAGAGAACTGTACAACAGCTGGGAGGAGCAGCTGGAATCTTAGGTGAAGGTCCACTAAGCCTCCCACCCCTTCTTTCAATAATGAGTCAATAAACCCTGATAGATAATTGCAGCAGGCACAGCTTATCTGCAGTCTACAATATACATTTCTTTAGCCCCCAGAAGCCAGCAGAATGTCAGTACCACCTCGTGCCACCTCCTACCACTAGCACTTGGGAGGCTCTGAGAACTGCATTGCTGCCCTTTCTGCACACAGAGCAGAGGCTCCCTGGGCAGCAGCGGTGACGCCATGGGCCTTCAGGATGCAGGAGGGTTCATGGGCCTGGCTGCTGAGCCAGCAGGGGAGCCTGGCTGCTCGCTTCCTTCAGCTACTGTGTCACAGTCTATCTGGGTAATCTCTTCAGCTGACTTTGTACAACAGTGCAACCCCTGTTCAAGAACAGCGAGAAGAAGCAGAAAATGGAATTTGAAATGTAGAAATAAAATAATTGCGGACCACGAGCTATAATTTGATTTCATGCTTTACAAGGAAATGAAAGAAGGCTTCCTTAAAAGTACGGGWTCTGCTCCCCCTGCCCCTCCCCCATTTTAGCCATTTTAGGATTTCCTCTAGCACCGAAGAGAAAATAGGATTGTGGAAAATGTTCAGTTCTCAAGTGTCACCAGCACTCAGGGCAAGCTCAATGTTAATGTGAACTTCCCATTCTGGGTAAGAGGAAATTCTTCAATTAATAAACCGGGTGTGCGGAGGCCAGTCTTTAAGGTTTAATCAATTTCATCTGTACTTAGGATAAAAAGACTGACTATTCTACTTTCCCCCCCTAGTTTTCCTTCTTTTAAAAAAATAATAAAATGAATGTTTTATTTTAAATTCTTTGAGGTTCATATCTCCTGTTTCAGGAAATATTGTCTATTTCATGCAGTGAGTATAAAAACTCCCCCACCACACTTCTTACTTCTGCTAAAAATCTGTATTCAAAAATAACTAAGTTATCCTCTGCCTTCATATACTGTAACAGCTCGGGAGATGATATGAGTTATACAGACTTTTGGCAGACACCTTGAGGGGCTGGGGGAGGGAGGAGAACACAGATGAATCTCCAAATATGGATACAGAACTTCTGGGCAACCAGTAAGAGGGGATGTGGGAATGCAAGTCTGAACGGTGCCCAAGCCAGCGGCTGGAGCAACTTCACATGCTGATATCTGAGGCCCAACACAGACCCCGTGCTATGGCTCTGGGATAAAGTGGCCACAGAGGACCAGGCAGTATCAAAATAAAGCCTGGGCACCTTCCTGACACTAATGAATAGACAGGAACACTGGCCAACTAGGGCCCAGTGCACATTACAGGGACAAGGAATTTCTGAACTTTTTGATCCATCACCACAGGCCATTCTAGCTGGGGTCATGAGCAGGAGCTAGGGTAAAGTTTGGACTCCTGTCTAAAGCCTGCAATGGTCCCCAACTGGTGATCCTTCACAAGATGGCTTGCTCTCTGGCCAGCATCCATCTAACCAGCACAGTTACAGCCACTGCTAATCAGTTTGTGATACACCCAGCAACAGCATGTGGTTTAGGAGACCACCTTATCCCTTGAGACAGGAGGGGGTAAGAGCTACCAAGAAACCTGGGAAGTATCATTCTCTGTTTGTTTTAGAGACAAGATCTCACTGTGTTACCCAGACTTGTTGGGAATTCCTGGCTTCCAGCAATCCTTTTGCCTCGGCCTTCTGAGTTGTTGGGACTTGAGATATACCATTACACCTGATTTCATTTTCTAAGTCATTATTTTCTCAAACCGTTAGTAATTCTGGGGTCCTGCCCATGTGATTTCCAGTGTGAAAATAAGCAATCAGAGCTCATCATTCCTAACCAGCTACCTGCTATGAGGTCTTGGCAGGACGTGGTGGCAGACATGCCTCAGCAGTGTGGGCTTAGGAAGTCAGGACCTGCTCAGCATACAGAAAGTACTCAGTCAGTGTGGAGGAGGGAGACAGGAGGCAGCCCAACCCACAGCCTGAATGCGGGACACTAGGCCTAAGTTGGCTCTGTCTGAGATCTATTCCATGGAGCACTTCCTCTCAACACAGAACTGTGATCCCATAGGGAGCCTTTCCACCTTTACGTTTCCAGGCATACCTCAGCCCTGTGGGACATCGTGTTGGGTAAAAGAGGATTGTGGAACAGGCTTCACAGGGACACACTGGACTCCAGATCCCCATCTACACAAGTGACACTGCCAACGAGCCTTTCCATGTCTGTGCCTTGGCTTCTCCCACCTGCTGGGCACTATAAAGCTCACAGTTGAATTTACAACCCTCACCTGGGGTCTGAAGCACAATGCTTCCTGGGACAGGAGACCATTCTCACTGATGAATGTCCTACATTTTGGGAATGGAGAACAAAAGATACAGTAATCCAAAACAAACACCTCTGGGGATGTGGGAACATTATGTAGGTGACGGAGCAAAGAGCAAGCCCGAGTAGGAGAGAACAGGGAGTGGACACTCCGAGCCCTGCTGGAGGGGAGAGTCTCTCCAGTTCCAGCCCACCATAGACAGGCAGGAGTGCAGGCCTGGGGCTGCCAGATCTTTCCACTTTTCAAGAGAAGCCAAAAATCTGAACTATTACATAAAATTTGCCAAATTTTAAACTTTGACAACCAATTCAAAAAAATGTTTAAACTATATCACCCAAACCAAACATGCCTATGGGCCAAGTCTGGCCAGCAGCTCCCAGGGTGAGCTCTCTGAAGAGAGTGCCCTCTAGAAAGGCATATTGAAAGAAATGGAACAAATACGTTTCTTCGGCCTTTACCTACTGTGTCAGAAGGAGCCCGGGCACCAGCTACAGGCCCACAGTAACCCCCTTGCTCCTGGGAGCCCCTTCAGAGCTCAAAGAGGGCAAGGATGGAAGCTGCCAAGAAGGGTCAACTAAAGGTAACATGATAGTGGGCTCTGATACCAAAGTGGCCACAAACTTCAGGATCACCCTGAGCTCCAAATGGGCTACCAGAGTTGACTTCTTTCCCTCCCAAGCTTTGGCATCTCCAGAGCTAATGAGGAGGTGTTAGGCCTCCGGCACACTCTTGAAACCCCAACATGCACCTTGCCTGTGCCTCTCACATAGGCCTCCCTCAGCTCCATCATGCCCCTGGGCAGTTCTGCTGTACTGCTCACTCCTCTGCAGCCTCTGGGACTCAGGCTGTCTTTCCCTTGTACCACCAGCACACAGTAGGTGTTCAACACTTACACATGGAGTGAATGAAAAGCATTACAAGGCCAGAGAGGTCCAGCAGTTTGAAGTTAGTCACATGTTACTCAATGTAGGAACAACTTCGAAGAGAGCTGAGGTAGAAGATTTTATCACAGGAACATCACAACTCTCCACAGCTCTGCTAATATGGCCTCCATATCTAGGCTGTACCATCGCCTGACAGACTGTCATACAGCCTGAGACCACACAAAGAACACCCTCCTTCCTCATCGCAATGGCCAAACCCTTCTTTACTCCTCAGTGGTGGTGTCCTAACATGTAAAAGGCTTGGCTTCAATCCCCTGCACTGCAAACAAAACAAAGTGTATGAGTATAGAAACCAAAAGGAGAGAGAACAGCTGTGCCCCTGAAGTGCAAGGTCAGGTAAGGATCATCCCAGTGAAGATCACATTCTAGCGGTTCTCTCCTTGGAAAACACTCAACAACCCTGAACGGAGAGGTCCTCGTCTATCCATGAGCAGGTAAAGGCTCGACTCGGCAGCAGAGACTGCTCTGGGCCTCACTATGGGCCCCACCTGGTGATGAAGCCAGGTCCTCCTTCCCAAGGCTCTTGCTGCTGTGGCACCTTCACAATGGCCTCGGATACAAATATGCCCTGGAAGATGTGTGCCACCAGGCCATAGGAAACCCTCCTTGTTTGTAGAGAAAACACAGCAAGGCAGTCTTCACTAGCCTTGAGCTGGAAGTGCAGCAAGGCCTGAGGACTGAGCTCTACCATAGAGGAACACATCCAGAGGGCACAGGCTGACAGGGCCAGTGAAAGAGCAGCCTGAGAAACTGCCTGGAAATTAGCAGACCAAAAAAAAAAAAAAAAAATGGGGGCAGGGGGAGAAGAAAGGACAGGATCAACCATAAAAAGTAAGTAAAATCAGCAGAATTCCTTCATGAAAAGGATGGAATTAGCATACGGCCTCAGCTGCCAAGTGAGGCCATTGAAGCAAGCAATGTAAATGAGTTCAAGATACAATTAGACATTTTTTTGGATGGAGACTGGGGACTGAAGAGGCACCGCAGGCCTCATTTCAGAAGGGGCAGCAGGAACACATCTCACTGTGAAGGGCTGCAGGGTCCACAATGTCCTGTGGGCCCAACAGTTAGCAACTTGAGAGATGAAATCAATGAGAGACCTGCCAGGACACAGAGGCCTCTGGAGAAATTGGTAGGCAGACCAGGCCAGTGTGTCAGGAAACATCTCCATAGAGACTCTCCTTCCCCACTGTTCATCTCCAAGATGCCCCACCCTAATACCTGCAAACTAGCTACTCCAGTTCCACCTGGTACCAGGCACTGAAATGAGTCTGGTCCTCTCTCATCTGAACACCTGTTCAGGTATTCCATGAATAGAGGTCCAGGATTCAGGAATCCAACACTGTTCCTGTCCCCAAGGAGCGTCACCTGTAGGGACACATGCACTTGCATACACATGCTGTAATGCAGAGGAATAACAGAGAAGAATAAATTTGGAAGATCTGCTAAGCAAGCGCCAAAATTACTAACGGAGCTAGGAAGCCCAGGAAAGGCTGCTCTGGCTAAGGACACAGCAGGAGGCCACAGAAGTCAGGCTGCCAGCACCACACAGAGGATGCTGAGCATGCACTTCCCCAAGAGCCTTACTAAAATGGGACTGAATGACCAGAGGCGCCAACCGCTGGCCCATGRACCAGATATGACTCAACAGCAACGATTCAGGACAGCTGTTCCCAATCTTCCTGAGAGCAAAGCACATGTGGCCCACCCAAGGAATAGAAAATGTCGGTTCTTGTGAGGGACAAAATTTATTAGACCCTCTCTAGCCAATTGGTTCTGATGTCCTTCTTATGTGACTCACTCACTGTATGGACGGACTCTCCGGTTTTGTCAAGGTTCTGGGCCCCTGACCTCTTCCTAAAACCCTTATTTCCTCTTAGGTGAAGGAATGTCTCAGTACACCTCTGGCAGCAAGATTCCCACAGCCACTAGCTCCACTCTCAGGTTTAGCAGAGCTCCATTTTCTTGCAAAGCCCAAGAACTGAGCACCCTGCCAGTTCCTTACAAGAGTCCCATCTCTCACTCTGAAACTAGAAATATCCACAATACCATAAGAAGATAAAGAGTGCTTGCCACTTTGTGCCAAGCACCTCCATCTGCAAAGCAGCAGCATCTAGACCACATGATGGGGCAATAGCAGGACACAGTCAGGACTTGGAGTCCTGTACTTTGCTCTAAAGTCTGCTGATGTAAGAGCAGGTATTCCTTGACTCAGTAGCCCTGCCCTGTGCACCTGTACACCAAGCCAGGGAAAGGAAAGAGAGGAAGAATAGGCCTGGGACTGGGAGTTGAGGAAAGATGAAGGGTGGGTGGCAACTTCTACCCTTAGTGGTCTGTCCTCCTCCCTAAAGGAGAAAAGAATTGTCACGTTCACGTTTAGAAGTATCCCATGCTGGGCACTAGCTAGGAGTACTCAGAACCCACTTATCCATTATTTCCACTTCAACTGTAACGGAGGCATTATAATCCCATCGTCCCAAAACAAACTTAACAAGAGAGGCCAATTTGCAAGTCTCTACACAGCCAGAGCATGGCAAAGCTAAGATACTAAAGCCAGGATCCCCCATAGCCCTCTCCACCTTTCTAGTCATGTGCTCTCACTTTAGGAAGCCTTACTCTACTCTGGCCCTATTCCAAAAGCAGCTTCTCAAAAAACAGACACAGAGGCTGGGGTGTGGCTTTTAGTAGGAGACACATGCTTAGCATACACAAGTCCCTGGGTACCATCCTCAGTAATAAAAAGTTGCAGTAGCAAGAGAACAGACTCAAATGTAAGAAGCTTTGAGCACCAGCTCTTGTTTCCAGGAAAAGGTTGTCCTGTGTATGTGTTGGGGGGGGGGTAGGTGTTTTGGCTGAGGTTAGAGGCTTCATGCATTAGACAAGTAGACCCAGACAGCCTGACAGAGTGCACAGACCACAAACCTCATGGAGACCCATGGGCTCAAATATGGAAGCCAGTTACCTTTCTGAGCCTTGGGCACCTTACCTATACAAAAGAAATACGTGTGTGTGTGTGTGTGTGTGTGTGTGTGTGTGTGTGTTATTTCCTTCTGTGGAACAAAATTTAAAGACCAGTTTTTTTTTTAAAGGGGGGGATGATTCTGAATATGAATGAAGTATAAAATTTAAGGAGTTACAGTTAATACTAGTACTAATACTAATAATGACACTGC
>BDUI01000404.1:88732-114822 GCA_002335545.1 Apodemus speciosus | reverse complement strand
GAGGGAGGGAAGGAGGGAGGGAGGGAGGGAGAGGGAGTGATAATGTTTCCTCCAAAGAGCTACAGATTACCTGACAAGATTTCCAGGACCAAGCAAGGGAACCTCCTTGCTGGTCATGAAAGTCCAAGAGACTTCCAAAATAATATAGGCTATAGTCACTGCCCTGGCTGCTGACCAAAAAAATGAAGAACTACTGCTGAGGAAACTATATACTTAGGACACGGGATTTACAAGAACAGAGCTAGAACTTACCTGGAAGCCTCTCCCTGCGAACTAGCTCTCGAGAGTATCTGAAGGTGCTATTCATGCTGCCAAGAAGCAATAATCAAGCAATAATCAATAAATAAGAAAACAGTAGTCCTGCCCAGCTGTAAAACACACGAGGCACAACAATGCGCAGCCCAGGATAGCCCCAAGAGTGCAACAGTGGCACTTGATATTGGGGATCATCAACAGCCACCTAATTGAACTTAAGGCCTGCTCCAAAGGAGAGAGTTCATGTCTACTACTGTAAGCCTAGTGGAAGCTCTCTCTCCTACTGCCACTTTCCTAAAACAGCCTAATTCCTAACTGCAGCCTCAAGTCTTTTTTGTTTTGTTTTGTTTTGTTTTGTTTTGTTTTGTTTTTTTCAAGACAGTGTTTCTCTGTGTAGCCCTGGCTGTCCTGGAACTCATTCTGTAGACTAGGCTGGCCTCGAACTCAGAAATCCACCTGCCTCTGCCTCTGCTTCCCAAGTGCTGGGATTAAAGGCGTGCGCCACCACCGCCCGGCTCTCAATTCTTATCCTTCTATCCACAGACAAGCATAGCTCTCACAAGAAGTTTATTTTTTGCAGGAGGCAGAGATCATTACAGAAATCCACAACTGGTCAAAGTGCAAAGAACAACTGACTGTAGGGTGCCTAACCCAATTGACTGATACAGCTGCAACAGAATCCCTACACCTAAGATCACGGACCATCAAGGAAGAGGGGCAGAAAGACTGAGAGCCAGAGAACTAGGACAACTGCTAAAAGATAATGCCTTCTATGTGTGACAAGAAAGCTGAACCCATGAAATCTCAACAATAGACCAACAAAGATGGAGGAAGAGCTCCAGGTGCTGAGCCAACAGCTTCTCAGTGAGGGAGAATCAGCCCTCTCCAGGAATAAACTCCCTCATAGGTTATCCAGCCTCGTATGGTATGAGCAACACTGAATGGACTCAGCAGGTTGTGTGTATACACACATGCATGGATATGTAACAATAATAAAAAAGGTTAAAAATTTGAAAGGAAGTGGGAGGAGCACAGGAGGTGTTGGAAGGAAGAGAGGGAAGTGTGAAAATTACATAAATACAGCACTCGTGTGAAATTCTCTTTTCAAAAATTGACAATTTCAATAAGTAAATAATAATTTAAAAGTAGCATTTTCCCAGGTATCTTAGTAATAGTCATAGGATAATCTGAGATGGTACCAAGTCACTAATTATGAAATTCTGTTTCATAGGACACCAAGACTCAGAGAGATTAAAAGTCACTTAACTTTTCACAGTTGATAAAAGTAGACATTTGTGCAAACTTAAGAGCACAGCTGGATATTCATATCACAACTGTACACTGTAATTCAGCTGGGGCATTCACTACCTGAAGCTGCCATCTAAGGTCACAAGTTAAAGGCAGTTTCCAGCAAGTACCCTTTCACTTCAGACGTCAATTACAAGTGTGAGAGTCCCTGGGCCTCTCATACCTCTGACCAGGTACTTGAAACTCCAATGGCTTCTTTGACTTCCTTAGGTTAGAAAACTACTCATCAAGAGCATTATAAGTATGATTACTGTTTTATTACCAAGCAAAAGAGGAAACTCATGGAAGGAGGCTTGTGTGGGTCTAATGCTTTCTGTATGTTCCTCTGACACATCTCCATGGGGTCTGAATATTACTTTCTAAGCATATCAGCACTTCAGATTAGTATCCACCAACCTGGAAATCATCTAAGCCTCAGTTTTCAGAACACGTTGGGGGGGAGGGGAAGTGTTTCATTACTGAAGTACACCTAACTGGATGACCAGCCATGAGACTGAAGTCACCTTCCAGGCCCCCCTGCTCAGTGATCATAAGGTCAGAATGCTATCATTGGCCCAAACCTAAAAACTGCATTCATATCATTGGACTTCTCAGCACAACCATTTGAAACATCTCAGTGGAATAAACCCAACTGTGGGACCATTGTCCAACAAGAACAGACACACTCAGCATCTAAGGGTTTCAGGAACCCAGAGCTCAAGCCAGACATATTCTTTAGTATATAATTATAAAGCCAAGGTCAAACATGTTCAAATATAATTGTCCCTATTCTACCCATCAAAAAAAGGTTTTAGTTCCAATAATTTTCTTTAAAGAATAATCTGCAATAAGCCAGGTGTGGTGGTGCATACTTTCAGTCCCAGAATTTGGGAGGTAGAAGCAGGTTGAGGCTAATCTCTCTGAGCTTGAGGCTAATCTGGTCTATAGAGCGAGTTCCTGGACAGCCAGGAATACACAGAGAAACCCTGTCTCAAAAACAAACGAAACGAAACAAACAAACAAACAAACAAACAAGTAATCTAAACTGAAAACATTCTGCAGGCTATCAGGATGGGAGGTGCTACATATACACATATATGAGTGTGTGAGCAATGCACGTGCACACACACACACACACACACACACACACACACACACACACACACGATGTACACACTAGAGTGAACACAGTAACTCAAAAGCATAAAGCAGAATGAAGCCAGCAAGGACTATTTAATTATGGCATGGAGCACGGCTCATGGTTCAAAAATTGTTGTAAATCAGGGTCTAAAATTTTATATCCAGAATAATTACAACTAGATAAAACTTGGTCAGAATGCTGTGTGCTAGATTCATAGATTATCATTTTTTTCCTTCTACTGGCCTCTCTATCCCAGAAACATATGTATATGAATGACTGTCATGGTCAGAGGGAAAAAAAACCATACTAAAGCGGTAACAGGAAGAATAAAGGCCAGCCTGATGGCAGGGAACCTGGCGAGGCAATTAGCTGAGTGAAGTGGCAATGGCTCTTCAGATCTTTTTCATTTGCTCACCTTTTTTTTCCCACAATGTTCTGATGTGCTTTCAAGGCCCAGTTGCAGGATCTAACTTCTGCCTATGTCAGTATGTCTCGTATCATGGGAGTGGCTGTCCTCTGTACTGGGTAACTCTGTCTTCAAATGTACCCTGAACACAGGCTATGGACACAGAACCCCTAGGTGAACAGCTAAGGGCATCCCCAGGAGTTCTGTCACCAGTGAATTCTCTTTCAGTTGGAGTGAGTCTTGTGACTCCAGTCTGACACCGTGGGCACAGCTGTAGATCTGTCATTCTTTCCTCATTAGTGTCTGGCTGCATGTGTCACCTTCCTTGTACTGCTTCACTTTATATAGCAAGGCAATGTACCGGAACATGAGGCTTCTCAGGGCTACCATGGCCAGCATGTTCAATAGGAATCTGAAGAAGGTGGCTAGCCATCAGGCAGATGCAGTACATCTAAGAGGGATARACYACCATGCCACTTTCATCCAAATACTGATGGAAACTCAATCCATTGGAAAGAGCTACAAGTCCTAACTGGAAGCCAAAAAGACTGCAGTCTGCCCTACCAGCAGTCATTGTGATGTCCACAGCACCACTAGCTGGCTACAACAAGTGTCCCAAGATGTCACCTGCACCTTCCAGTTTCCCAGTGCACAGTGAAGCAATACTGTATTGTTTTGTCTGGTAACATTAGGCAGGTGGTTAGACCGTCAGAACAGGCCCTAGGAGAGCATTACAAACCCCTGCAGCAGGGCTGGGGAGACAACCCAGTATGTAAAACACTTGCTGCATGACACTTGTGCTCAGGTCCAGTAGCTATGGAAAAGCCACACCCATGGTATATACCTGGAAGCCCAGTGCTGGGGCCCTGCTCCATAGCACAACTAAACATTACTCGCTGTCTCATGGTTTTAAGTTACTGTGTTCACCCTGGTCTGTGAGTGCGCGTATGTGGTGTCCCGAGGAATGATTGCTCAGCGTGTGCCCTTTGTGAACAGCAAAGGCTGATGTCAAAGAACCTTCCTCAGCTTAGAGCTTGCCCTTTTGGTTAGGCTGGCCAGGTGATCAGCAAGCTCCTGGGATCTACAGAGAAAGTCTGTCTAGAAAAACAAAGGACATGAACAACAATAACAACAAAGAATAATGTGCAGTGAAAACATTCTGCAGGCTGCTGTCTGAATGGGCGGTCCTCCTGCAGGGACAGCACGAAGAGCTATGCAAGGAAAGAAATAGTGCATCTGTGGCCGTTCAGAGGAGGTGCAGAGACTGGTGAGCTGCACCCTGATGAAAGAACGCATGCTACACTAGATCTCCAGCCTCCCTCAGAGCCCCGTCACCGGGCACTTCCTGTTCTCTATGGCTGTTGAGACATTGGTAACAACTCTGACCTCACAGTCAAGTAAATACTCTCAGAAGATTCTGCATTTGGGAACTGCTATTCCTCCATATCTTCCTGTAGAGATGGACCATGTCAATTCATTCAGCTCCTGACATCCCCTGAAAGGACAGAGAGATATCATCCCTTCTGAAAGCCCTCTGGAGCATGAAGGTCTGCGGTCAAACACCAGGTCTAGCTTCTAACTCTGTTAAGAGACTATTTCCCTGTCCTTTAGGTGCCTTAGCTGCAGGAAAGGACACATGGCACATACCCCAAGGAGCCGTATCAGAACATCCCCACATTAATATATTTATTACAACATCCTCACAGTAAGCGCACAGGAGCCCTGCAGTGCAGCACACTGCTGGAGCATGTAGCTAGCGTACACCAGGACATGGGTCCCATCCCCTCTGCAATCATACAAACAAGCTTGCCACTGTCCTTATCACCACTCATTCTTTCCGCTGCCCATGCTGCTTGCCAGCAGTACTGCATTCCTCAGACACAACTGTAGGTAAAAGTGGGTGTTTTCACAAAGGACTTCAGAGAGCGGACAGTGCTAGGTTCCAAGGATATGTTAACTCATTAAACAGTAAGTTTTTCAAGTTATCTTCTATGTGCCAGATACTATTGTAAGGAAATATAATTGTCCTCATGAAGTTTACATTCTACTGAGACACAAATGACAAATATTTCTGCCTAGCCTTTTTTCCTCTATAAAGCCATTCAGAAAGCAAAGCAGCATTATGGTATAGAACAGGTATTGTGGAATGATGTTCTAAAGCATATGGAAGGAAGCTCCATGGGACGGTGGAAAGAAGAGTGGTCCAAGCTAAGGCCACTGTAGGCAAGACGTTTCAGAGAGGACAACAGTCACATAAGAGAGTGTCACCACGAGAAGGCAATGTTCAAACAGCAACAGGGGGGCAGGGCTCAGACATATGCAGCCTGGTTGGCAGCAGCATGAGATGAGTCGTGTTACTCCTGATGAGACCAATTAGGTAGAGGAATGGCATGGGCTGTAGTTTGCTGAGGTGTGCTCTGTCACATGGGGAATGGGGTTACTGAAGAAGATGCTGCAGGGACGCTCTTTGGGAGATGGTTACCACTGTGTCGGGGAAAGGAAGTTGGCTGGACCAGGAATCACAGGGAAGATGGCAATGCAGTGCTCTAGAGCACGTGCCTCAAATGAATCCATCTACCATGTAGGCTGGCACAGGTGACAGGGAGAAACTTGCTCTACATCTTCCTTGGCATCTCTTTCCACAGCTATATACTTCCTGACAACAGGAAGTGGCCCTCATGCACAGAACACACAGTTCTTGGGGGTTCTAAAGAGGTGGAGGGGATGGCTAGTCATGGCTGAAGGAAATAAATAGAAAGGGAAGAAGTCTTTCTTTCCTTACTAAGGATTCTACCAATAATGCTAAAACCAATAAACACACTTTAAAGCCCATAACACAAATCACCTATGAGGCCTAGATGGCCACTCTGGAGTGGGACAAGGCTCTGTAAGCATTTGCTCCATGTGGTTGGACCTTTTCCTGCCCATGCTATGAACTAGTACAGCACAGCACCCAACACGATGGAAGGGGAAGGGGATGGGGCAATGCAGCCAAAGGCCACTTCAGTGCATGCCCTGGCCTCTGGAAGCACACACAGGAAGTACCAGGGAACGCAGCCCATGCCAGCATGGCCTGAAGATCCAAGAGGCAGCATACAGAGGCCACCACTCAAAGGGACGGACACTGGACTGGAACTGAATACCAGCGCATCTGTTTATTTTAAACAACTGAAACAAAAATTGTTTTAAGTTACAGCTGGTGTCTGGGCCACTCCATCAAGCACTTAAGATACAGAGCTGATTATTTTTCTGGCAACAAGGAAGAAAGGCTGAAAGCACGGTGTCCTGTTACCAGCTGTTTTGGAGCAGTCCTTACAATCTATATCTGCTTCAGGGCCAAACCCAGCAGAGTAGTCTGAGCACTTAAGCCTCTGCGGTTTGCTGGGTTTTTTCTCTCTGCTGCCCATTGTCATCCTCCAGGCACTTTACTTACATGAATCACAAAGGGCAGGCCTGTGAAGAGCTTCCTGAGTACTCTCCCCCCAAACTGGTAAGACACCAGAAAGTAACCTTATGTTGCATGTGAATTGGCCTCTGCCTGTTCCCTGGATGTTCCCTGTGGACTGCAGCTTTAGCTCTCTTTACTGATCTGCAGAGAGGACAGAGTAACCCAAGGAAGCTCTTGAGTCTTGTATGCAGAACAAGGATGAAGAAAGGTCCCAGACAGTGGGCACAGTGGGACACTATTTCCACTCTATCAGGCACAGGGCTTGAAACACCAAGGGTGCTCAGTTGATAGCCACTTGACCAAGTCTTGGCACCCACTTCAACCTATCCCCAAGATGCTGTTCAGGCCTCTCCCCAAGGTCACAATCATGTTACAATACAGAAGACTATGCTGAGGCAACACATTATGTCCCTGGGAGGTAGAAAGAGGGGCGTGGTGCTGACACTGGTTCCTAAACTCAATTCAAACCTTCCAGGCAATCTATAGAACAGGTTGGCAGAAGAAGGTCCAGGCCTAGGGAACTGAGAGCTAGTATAGATGATCAGTGAATTTGTGTGAAAGCCTGGTGCAGTCACCTGGAAAATTATAGCTCCATTCTGCTGAAAGAGAAGGTAGACAAGATATCATCTATGCTGCATACTACAGTAAGAGCTAGAACCCTGCTTTTATTCCAATCCCTCCCCCTCCTTGGGATGAGGCCCATACAGAACCCAGATTGCAGGTGATCAACCTGGGTAAACTTCAATTAGCACTGCCCAGCAACATGCCTGCAGGTTTGGTGTCAATTCACATCCAGCCTCCTCTAACAAAAGACCCACCTGTGGAACAGAACCACCGTGTGTATCACAGAAGTAATCTAGACCTCTGGTCTGTAAGCAGGCTAACAAAAAACCCTTGAGACCTTGGAGACTTGTGAACACTCACCAGGAGACAGACTCAAAGAGCTGGTGCAGATGTAGGCTGGTCGTCAGAGACCTGGGCTGAGGCAAGTGGTAGAACTGGGGGGACAACACTGCGAGCCTGGTGTGAACAGCTACCAGCTCCAGCATGGGCTAAACCCAGATCTGCATCTCCCAAACAAATCCTCTTCCCGCAACTGCCCTCAACTCATTTCTCCACACAGAGCCTACACTAGACTGAAGCCTGCTGGCTGCTGGTGACCATGAAGGCATCCCATTGGAGCTGAGCCTGATGTCTGGCCAAGCTTTGATGTTCCACCATTCTACAACTTGGCCAGAAACCTCAGGCTTGTTTATTTTTTTTTTCTGTCTAACTTCTGTGAAGTTCCAACTAAACATGACAGTCTTATCAACAATCTCCAGGGAAAGGAAACAGCAATAGACTTGGTTTGTCATGAAGACTGGCAGGTATGCTAGGCCATGTGATGTGGGAGAAAAGCTCCTGTTTCTGAGAGGTTTGGAATGCCAGCCAGACCGTGACCACTCTTGTTCACTCTCTCCTAACATTGAGGTGGCCTGACTCCAGAGGTACACAGGGCAACCAGCAGGTGCAGTCACCTTCTCTGTTACTTCTTTGTGATCTCCCTGGAAATTCTCTGTATAGGAGTCAAAACTGGCTGGAAAACAGAACTGGGGGAACTCCGTAGTCCCGATATAAAGTGTAACCTTAGAGGTGGGCAGTGACCACTATTACTTCAGGTCCCAGGTTCTGCTGTGCTCAAAGTTAGTTCTCAAGAACATCCTAGGCTTGAGAGTAGCGGGTATTTTAGAAACACTTGCTTTGTGGCCCACTCTGACTCAATTATCACCTTCCTCTGGAGGGCTAAAATTAAGATGTATGCTACCACACATCCTCAAACTTCCTGGTTTTAAGATGTGTTTTGTGGTGGACTTTTAGTTCTTTGTAACCTAGGATGATGAATAAAAGGATGCTTCAACCCACACTTTGACAAGGCAACTGAAGCACCATTACATTCATCCTTAGACTGTGTCTATGTTACTGACCCCAACACTGTGCCAAGTACCTTCTGCTCACACTCTGATCAAGGCCCAAGGATAGTCAATGCTGTTATCACTATTGTTGCTGTCACCACCACCACCACTACCACCACCATCATCATCATGTATCAAGTCACATAGACACTAGAAAGTGACCCAGGGACTAGGAATCTGAACCCCAAGGATAGCCATGCCTCCACTTCCATGAGCTCAGTCTCATCCCAAATGCAGGTAAAGCAAAAAAAGGAGTGAACACCTTGCCCCTGACATCTGAGTAACATGGCCACAACCTCGAAACAAGATATACAACTATGAACGCCTTAGGAATGGTCAAAATGCAACTGAAACTCAACTATGGCATTCATATGCCAACCACATGGCAGGAGGCATCAAGGTGAAAGGAGTGCATTTCTGGGCTAGATGTGATGTGGAATAAACTAACACTGTCACGGCCATAATGATGAGATAGTTCATCTACCTCAGCTGGCCACTGCAGCTCCTCCACTCTCTTGCATCCACCTTCAACCATGACTTATGTTGTTTGGTGACTTTGCTATTACAGTCTCCTCTCCAACTGCACAGGCATTTCCTCACATCTGCATGCTAGGAAATACACAGATCACAACCATCAACTGTTATGCACCACATTTGTTTAAAAAAAAATCTTAATTATGACTGTTAGGTGACACACAGAGAGATAGTTTCCACTTTCTCTTTGGAAATACAGAGATCCAGGTAACTCTGTAATCCCACAGCACATCATGGATATTCCGGGGCTAACTGATGGCCTCTGGGCCTGGACCAGGTTCTTTTTTATTTAATAAGGGTCTTAACTGGTGGCTGCAAATAAAGCTACTGAATGAATTTCTGTCTTGCTGATTTGAGAAAAAATTTTAATTTAGTCATCTCATTTTATACAGCTCAGAGACAGAGTCTTGATCTCATATTTTTCAACCAACTTACATTGTATTAGTGGTGTGTCACTAAATGATTTTCCTTAGGTCAAAACTTTTTCTTATCCAATTATAATATATTATTAAAGACATATTCCAGAAATGAAACCTCAGCAAAGACTTGAAGAAAAGCCCCACAGCATGACACTTTCAAATGTCAGTCATCCTGCGCCAAATCACAAAAGTTATCTGAAGGAACAGGATAATACTTTGCTCTCACCCACTCTAATCTGTTTGTACACTCCTGTGTGCTAGAGGGGGGGAGGCAGAGGGAGAGTATGAGTATGAGTAAGTGAGCGAGCTTAATGATAAGAACATGTACTGGAAAATGTACTGTTGTGATTCTGTAAAAACATCGTACAGTGTTCTTGCACTAAGAGGGTGCATGTCTCTGATATATACTTAAGAAACTACCATCACATGTACAGACTACTAATTGCAACAAAACATCAAAAGTGTCTGTGCAGTGCTAGCTAGAGACATGGCTCAGCAGTTAAGAGTACTTGCTCTTGCAGAGGACCTGGTTTCAGTTCCAAGTACCAACATAATGGCTCACAAGAAGCTGTAACTTCAGTTGCATGGGATCTAATGCCCTCTTCTGGCCTCTGCAGGCACTGTGCACATGTAGTACACAGAAATAAAATCTAAAAACAATGTTTATGTCTGTGTATATGAGGCCTCAAAGCCATTTTAAAGTAGCTTGCAGAAAGCGACACTCACGCCTTCAAACACCTACTATCTCAGAATCAGAGAGGATATATGACATTACCCAGTCAGCTCTTGCTTTTTTTTTTTTTCAGGGTAGATCTCTCTAGATTCCTTTAATCTAGACTGCTGCCTGACCTTCTGAGGGGAAGAGGGGCCTCATTCCTGATTCTAGCACTTTTTGGAGGGTCTCACCTCCTTTATTATTGATGATGTTTATGAATTCAAGTTGGCAAACTTTTTATACTGAAAGAATTGAAGAAAGCAGCTAGTCACAATGACTACAACTTTATTCCCAGCAGACAGATCTCTATGAGTTCAAGGCCAGCCAAGGCCACACAGTAGGACCCTCTCTTACTAATCCACAAACAGCAATATTTATAAAAATTACAAGATTGTGTACTAGTTTAGTTTTTCTACTATGCATTAAAATACCCACCATTCCCCACCCCCCATACAGTTTTTGGAAAGAGACCTCAGGCCACGCTGAGCCTCCTGCTTGGCCTGACCCTCCACCACAGCACTTCCACCTCAAGGGCTGCCTCCCAGGAGCTCTTGCCTTTGACATCTCCCAAATCCTGAAAGTCCTGAGCCAGGTGCCACTTGAGGGAAGTGTCACCACTTTATATACAGACAACACAGCCAGGCCTCACAGTAGAGATGATACCTGTCAAAGTCTTCAGATCAGCGGGCTGCAAAAGCACTGTTACCTCACCACAATCATGCCAGCAAGATACCACATGCCCAGAAAAAGATCTCTATACCGACAGGCAGCACATTGCCAGACCCACATTAGGTGAAGAACCAAGGACTCAAACAGGAAGAGAGCCCTGGACAACATGGCCCATTTTATATGCAGTTGCCACCACACTTTAGGCCTGGACTCCAGCATCTTTGTCTTCCCAATGGCTGAGCCAAGCAATAGGGACAAGCAACCAACTTGCTGCAGGCAGTGACAGTCTGTCAAGAGTTCCTCTTCACTGAGGAGACAGGGGTAGGGCAGGTGCTCTGGTGGATGCGCAGCCCAGCCAGCACTGCATCAACTTTAGCACTGTACTGCACATGTTACTCCTGTTTTCTCCATGGTGGCTGGGGCTCAACGTCCAAGTCCACCACCTTAGAACAAAAGCCACACCTCCAATCTTACCACTAGTCATATTGCAAGCCATCCCTGATAGCATGAGGCAAAAGGCCAGTTCCAAACGCCCAGCTTCTCAAGTATCAACAGAGTACCTCTGAGTCTGACCGACTGCTCTGCCCACTCCGAACCCCGCATCACACTCGTACTCTCACTACATGCACTGTATCTGGGAGAGGAGCCAGGGCAGCACAGGGCTGTGGGTACAACAGCCAAGTCTTTCCAGGTGTCTAACTTTAACAAGAAGGTTCATAAGGCTGATGGCATGCACGGAAGTAGTCTCTGACCAGCATGTGAAAAGCAGATAGAGCCGGGCGGTGGTGGCGCACGCCTGTAATCCCAGCACTTGGGAGGCAGAGGCAGGTGAATTTCTGAGTTCCAGGCCAGCCTGGTCTACCGAGTGAGTTCCAGGACAGCCAGGGCTACACAGAGAAACCCTGTCTCGGAAAAACCAAAAAAAATAAAAAAGCAGATGGAACAATAAGCAAAGGGGACTCAAGAGTCTCAGGAATACTTATGATGAGAGCCAGTCTCTACATAGGAGCTCACAGTCCCTCAGGCTCAAGGGATCACAGAACCATTTTCCACAGCCACCTTGCTCAAAATAAAAAAATAAAAAATAAATAGAATGTAACTAAAAAAAATTTTTTTTAGAGACACATAAAGGTAAACTGACTGTGATTTCATATAAATATATATTGAATCAAGGTCTCTCTGCATAGCTCTGCCTGTTCTGGAATTCACTATGTAGACCAGGCTGGGCCTCAAACTCAAGGATTCTGTCTGCCTCTGCCTTCTGAATGTTGGGGTAAAAGGAATGTGCCACCATGCCTGGCTCCTAAATATTTTAAGATACTGCAGCAAGCAGGAAGAGAGGGAGGGAGAAAAGAAGGAAGTAAGGAAGGATGAATGAGTAATATTGTTATCCATAAACATCTCATTAATAGCCTCCTGTATCTCTGTGAAGTACTAAAATAACATCCACAGTTTAAGCATACTGCGCAGCCTAGACTAGTCAGATCTCAACATATAACATCTCTGCATCTGCCACCCTACAAACTGGATACTAATAGCACCCTAATATTTATCCTACTTTGCAAACGACTAAGGTCATGCCCCTGCCCGGGCTCACATCACTCACATCAGAAGAGTGAGACCACCACTATTCCTCCCAGCTGCTTGACACTTTTAAAGTTGGTCTGGCAAATAGGCCGGATCCTTTTGCTTTTGCTGCTCAGGAAGCAGACAATAATAATAACAACAACAACAACAACAACAACAATAAAATTAAAGAATGCCAGTCAAGCCTGATGCCTGAACGTGGGGCCCCCAGCAACAGCAAGAGCTCCATCGTTCTACATGCACCAAATATTTGACAGGCAGCAGCCAATGCTGCTTCCACTCCAGGGAAGGCATGCAGTAATCTGCTCACTTTAATGCTAATGTTCTCCAAAAAAAAATGTTACTAGGAAACTAGAAGGAACCTTAAACCCCATGCTGCTAGTTTCTGGCATCTGCTCTGAACTGTAGCTATACTAGGTACCAACTAAGAACCCTCTCCATGGTTCATGAATTTCATTGTCCAAACAGGAACTAAGGTCCTCACGGGCAAAGAGTGGGGCCAAAGTTGAGTCTGGATCAAACTAACATGGAACTCAGTTGTCTTTTCTATCAAAGCAACCCTGAGTTGCAGGCATACATGTGGTGTGTGTGTGTGTGTGTGTGTGTGTGTGTGTGTGTGTGTGTGTGTGTGTGTGACAGAAATCTCAATATCAGAATGTACCTCCACTACCCCAGGCTACTTTCTGTGAACTCTCTCCCTTTGCGCCTAGAGCCACTATGCATGACCAGGAGCTGTCAGACATCACCCCTCCACTAATAATCCCTACATCCCATCATGCTCTGCTCTTCCCTCACTATGGTCACTGCCCTGTGACACAGTCTTGACACCCGACCCTCCACAGACCTGCACATGGTGGCTTTCTACAGCATAGAAGGCTCCTAGTCATAACCAGTCATAACCATCAGTGTATCACCACTGACTAAAGCAAAGTCTTCCAGGTAGGGGACATTTATGGGCATACAATGATCTGGCATTATAGTATAAGAAAATCACCAACTTTTTGGTCTCTTTCAACTTTTCTGATCAAACAATGAGCAAGTCCTAACTGGGAGCATAATCTGCTTAACTGTACAAACTGCTCTAAGTTCTCTTTGCAACAAAACCAACATGGAGCAAGCTCACAGCTCATGGCTGGCTGGGTCTGACAACTATTTGCTTTCAGGGCACTCCACACAGTGGAGTAGTGGGGCTCCTACATGCAAAAGACACTGGTTTTCTACTTGCTAAGAGAGACATTTCCTTACAATGACCTAAAACTTTTAAACTGGATTATAAAAACATATTAACTTAGAACATATGTGGCTTAAAGCCAAGAACAGGGATAATACAGGTGGTTCTCAGATGACTACAATCAAGAAAGACTGTCCTGATCACCCAGTGCAGCTCTCTGAGGCTTGCCATACCAAGTCTCCCAAGTTTCTGCATGGCCTTTCTGCCTGTGCTGTCTGTTCAGAGATGCAGACCCCAGTTCCTGAGTCAGCCTCTATGTCTCTGCCAATGTCCTACCTAAACTAGATCTCTAAGATAAGTTTGGGAGAGGAGACTGTAACACCACTTTCCACACAGTATGCCTTCCCAACCCCAGAGCCACAGCATGCCAGAGGAAAGGCTGATTCACATGGAGATAATCACTTCAAAGAAGTCCTTCTGAGGGGATTCTCGGGGTGATTCAGACAGCACCTTAACTTGGCATCAGCCTTTCATGGAATGTGTGACACCTCCAGATGATTCACAATGTAGTCTATTGACAGAAGCCCACCCCCTCCCATACTATGGGCTCCTGGTGTTCTATATCTAGATGATGGACAGATGGAAGGGAGTGGGGTTCAGAGGTCACCTTACATACAGTGAAACTGACACCAGTAGCCCAAGGGTGCTGAAGGAAACAGAGGGGTTATAGGTCCAACTATGCCCAAGGCCACAGCAGAGGCTCTGGGAGAAACTCTAGGCCATCTGCTCTGTTAGCCTATCTGCTTCAAGTAACTTCCTCACTGAGATCTAGCCCCAGTCTAACTACCTGTAGTTTCCCTTGTCATAGCAGTTCAGGCTCCTGAGGTAAAAAGTCTTGACTGGGGATAAGAAACCTGTCATCTGTCAAAAAGTAAAACAAAAGAGACAGACAGGAAGGCATACAGGCAGGCAATATTGCCCCCACTTGGCACCAGTTAGCACTGACATTCAAGGAGTCAGCCAGAAGAGACTGTTAGCTAAACAACCATGGAAATCTCCCCAGTGCCACTGAGAAGTACTGGGAGCAGGGATGATTAAGGTATATCTGTGAGACCAGCCAAGATAAGCTGATCCAACCCTAGCAAGTCAAAAGTCCCAACCCCACTGGGTACGCATCATCACTTGGATGCTACAAACAAGGTGGCATTCCTTCACAGCCCACTTCCCAGGGGAAGCTAGAGGAAGCAGCACACTTAGGCACCTGGCTTCCATCCAGTGGAAAAGGGTTAAATGATAAAGGTGGAGAAGAGGGAAGGAAGGAAGGGAAGGCAGAACTACATTTGATGTACTAAAATGGAGCAATGAGGACACTGGAGAGATGGCTCAGTGGTTAAGAGCACCGACTGCTCTTCCGAAGGTCCTGAGTTCAAATCCCAGCAACTACATGGTGGCTCACAACCATCTGTAATCTGGTGTGTCTGAAGACTGACAGCTACAGTGTACTTACATATAATAATAAATTATCTTTAAAAAATGGAGCAACGAGACCTGAAACACCCCCAGAAAATGTGTTCTTTTATTGTTTTTATGTTTAAATATGGTGGGGTTTTAAAACTAGAGCTTAAAGAGCTCCTTCAGGTACGGGGCAGGTAGGTCTTGGCAATCTAGTCCAGTGAGCCAAACCTGTCTGCAAAGGGCTTCAGCACCTACTGACCACAGGATCCTAGATTCTCCCTCATTGTGGGAAGCAGTGAACAGCAAAAGTGGTGTGGGGTCTTCCCAATCTGAGAGGTACACTAGACCACCAACCTCACTAGTCAGGATGAGTAAGGGAAATAATATGTGTTAAGCAACTTTGGTGGATGGAAGATGTGATTACAATGTCTAGTCTAACTCTCAAAACAAATAACATCTTCCCGTTTGTAGAGACCTGTAGCCACTAAAAGAGACTCCCTCCTGGCCATGATAGTCCCATTTTTCTAATAAATGTGTTCTGTGCTCATATAATCCTGAGTAACAGGTTGGCCCTAAGCCAATTTCATCCCATAGTCCATCATCCTTTGCTCTAAAGCTTTAAGTACATTTGATGATAAATGTACTTAAAGCTTAAAACAAAGGTAAGTCTTCAGGGCTGGCCAAATGTTAAGGTAGCCTACCATGTCAAGCACCTTCTGCCTCCTGGAGAACATTAGAATCCAACATGGGCTGTTTACAGACACCATCAGGAAGGTCAAAGATTCTGCTTAGGGCCCAGGATCTAAGCTTGTCACTCAGTCCCCTCCCTGTAAGAATCAATGTATCCCACATAGTGTGGTACCAAACCATCTCAGCTTGCAATTCTTTAGACACAGCATTCACCCCCTACATCTTTAGTAGTGATCCTGAACCCCCTATTACACTGTATTGTAAAATCTTCACGGGGATATTATTTCAACTTGAAAACGGAAGACAGAGGAAGGTTCTAAAAACGTTAGTACACTGAGACATGCCACTGCCTACACTGGAGTGTCAGGGACTGACCATAAAAAGAACAGTCTACAAAGGCATCTAGCCATAAAGCTCCTTAGCAAAATGAGGCCCCTGGAGTTGGTCTGGGCCACGTTCTCTTCCAGGCCAGATCTGTATGATAAGGACGCTAGCCGGATAAGTTAGGGCAAAAAAATCCAAAGAATAAGCTCTAGAAAGGCAAGTTTTCAAAAAAATGGAAGCATATGCTTAGCCTTCTCAGGCATTAGTGGGTGTGGGAGAAGCTGAAGACAACTTAATGGTCTAATAAAATGTTTACAGGGCAAAGGATCCTTGCAGACAAGTACTGCCTGGACTAGCAGTCCATCTGCTGAGGCCCGAGGCCCTCTCCTCAGGCAGAGTTCACTACAATAGAATCAACTGTACTTGAGGAAGACCCTCTACCCTAGTGGTTTGGGAGCCCCTCTTTAGGTCCCTCCTTGCCCAGCAGTCTAGCCCACCACTGCCTTGTCGCTCCCTTCCACTAGCCTGCTTGGTGGCACTGAAAAGGGGGTTCCCAGGTCTGTTTTTCCTGTGCTGAAGCTTCCGGAAGGTAGTCCCTTGCCTTGAGTTCAGCACAGAATCTGTCTGGCCTAGAGGGGAGAGAGGCCTATCAATTTTTAGGTAAACAGATGAGTTAGAAAACAAATAAACAGCTAAGAGGAGACAATTTAGTGAGAAGAGGCTCACTATCATCTTGAATAATTTCACCTCAGACATCTTAAGCATCCATTTTAGTTCTAATAGTATAGAATTTGTAGAATCAGTAAGTCTCTCTGCTGACTGCCAACAACTTCTCACTGAAAACCTCAGCCATGAAGCTGACAAGAATACCTGACAGGGAAGTGTTACAGGCATATGCTCCTTTCTTTTTATTAATGCCTAGATAAATAAATCTCCTATAATTAAGTTTGACATTCTCAATCAGACAAATATGGCTGGATGAGCTTCCAATTGGACTTGGAAGAGACTTAGGCTCTCTGTTCAGTGTACAAAGCCATAGGCCATCCTTGACAGGCACTGACTTCTACAGATCTCTACTCCCTCAGCCAGACTTCACATCAGGATATGTTAACTATTATGTATGGTCACTGCTCAGGTGTCTGTAGAAGCGTCACACCCTGGGGTGCCCATGCCTTCCCTGTGCATTGTAAGTGCAACTAAGAGAGAGGGCTTGAGTAAGACCTGCCTGAGCCCAATCAGAACCTCACCCAGACATGCTTGCCTGACTGGGAATGTCCAACTTAACTGACACTACTGGCTAACCTTCACTGCCCCGACCCTAGAACTAGTGCCCTTCCTATGTAGTTGCTAACACTCTTTTTCTATACAAGTAGAAACAGCACCACTGTACGCAAACAGCCCATCATGATTCAACTCTAAGACCTGTGCATGCTTGAAGGGAAGTGGGGATAGCATGGGTTTTATATAAGCATTACTAGAGGGCTACAAATCAAACCAAGTAACATGGCTTCAACAAAGGCCATTAGAATGTCATTGATGGAATGAAAACCTTCCCCTGCCCTAAATTTCTACCTTTGGGCATAACCACTCTTTTGTACCATCTACTGTCTGGCAACGCAGAGACAAGGTATTCACACTAGAAAATAAAAATCAACATGAGCTTGTTAGAACTAGGATAAAACTAAAACACATGAGTGGCTAAAAATATAGTTGTTTGTAGAGTACCTGCCTAATATGCACAGAGTTCTATAATCCCAGCACTTGAGATATGAAGACAAAAGGACCAAGAGTTCTAGGTCATCTTCGGCTATATAATGAGATTGAGGCCAGCCAAGGCTAAGACCTGTCTCAAACAAAACAAAATACCACCATCAACAACAAAAGCTATAAACTTGAAGTAATGCTTAAACAGAAAAATTATAACCAAGTGTTATGTTTAACATTCAAAACATTACATTTGTAATTTACCAGAACGAGAAAATCTCTATGATCATTGCAATAGATGCAGTTTTATTTAAAACAAAAACAAAAACAAAACCCCACCAATTTCCACAACTATACATGGTGTGAATGGTCAATACAATAAAGGACATACATAAAATCCACGGCAGGACAGGAGGGTGACCTAGTTGCCACATCTGTGGCCCCACTGATTGTGAGAGCTGACCTGGCTGGCCTGGCTGGCTAGGTGAGTGTCCCTTTCCTCCCTTTCCCCC
The DNA here is from genome assembly GCA_002335545.1 of Apodemus speciosus. NCBI lineage: Eukaryota > Metazoa > Chordata > Mammalia > Rodentia > Muridae > Apodemus > Apodemus speciosus. The sequence continues at coordinate 96,553 of BDUI01000404.1, read as the reverse complement.
CTCACCACTCAGTGTGTCTGTCCCAAAGCTATTTGCTTGGTAGAAGAGGACTGAGTATTCTTTGGTCAAGGGTCTATGAGAAACATCACTCCCCTGTGAGTCCCTCCAAACAAGCCCTCAAAGCCTCCACAGCAAACAACATAGTTAGCAGAAACAGTAAAAGCTTCGACCCTACAATGAGCCTCTTCTTGCCACATTAGGCAAGAGAAAGAACATAGATTCTGATTGTACTTCAGCTTGGGTTTGTTTTAGGTTTTTGTTTGGTTTTTGAGGCAGAGTCTTGCTATGTACCCCAGGCTGGCATAGAGATCATCATGTAGTGGGGCCCACTACATGCGGTGAAGTCTTGCCTCTGTCCATGAGAACTTCAAATGTTAAAACTTGAAGCATCAGATCTAGGAAAGTGTTAGAATCATTACATCTAAGGGGAAATATACTGTGAGTTCTTTTAACTTCTGTCCATTATGACATTTTAAAAGTAAATCAGTTGTGGGGGAGCACTATAGAATCAAAGAAGCTGTCTGCTTTATCCTTCCTAAATGAAACAAAATAGCACTGCCCACCAGGCTCCTTTTTACCCATACCAGGCAGGTGCATCTGCCCTTCTCACTCCAGACTGAGTTCTGTCCTTTGCTGGGCCAGACAGTCATTCTTTTTTTCTAAGATTTATTCATTTATTATATGTGAGTACACTATAGCTATCTTCAGACACCTCAGAAGAGGGCATCAGATCCTATTACAGATGGTTGTGAGCCACCATGTGGTTGCTGGGATTTGAACTCAGGACCTTCAGAAGAGCTGTCAGTGCTCTTAACCACTGAGCCATCTCTCCAGCCCCCAGCAGTCCTTCTTTTTTTTTTTTTTTTTTTGAAAGATTCTAAGTTTTATTACTGGACAAACACCCTAATTTAAGACACAAGCAAGTCTCTAGGTTAAAAATGCTGAAATCCATCTGGTAGGACTGATCAATGACCACAATTCAGTATAAACCCTCAGTCTTACCATTGCATGAATCCTTACAGACCCAGCTTCGTTCTTCTCCAATGTCTTCTCTTAAGAGTTGTACCTGATTTTGTTACCAGTTTGCATCCAGATCCATTGAGGAATAGGATGGTTTTGCTTTTGTTTCTTGGCCAGGAATCGCTTGATTCTGAAAGTCTTGTGAGAAGATATGGAGAGAAGCCAGATCAGGGGTAGTGCACACATTGGCAGAGGAAAGGCGAAGAGCCCAGGCAGTCACTCTTATGCATGCCAGTAGAGACCGTAAATGCAGAAACCGGGTCCTGCTCCTCTGGGCACATCCTGGGCTCCTATGCTAGCTCCTAGTCTCTGGGTTTTCATCCCTCCCTCTAGAAATTTCCCAGAGGGATGAATGCTGCAGTTCTAGCTCCTTCAAACCTTCCCCAGCATACCGATCCTGGCTCCCCACCGACCTCTGCTTTGCAGAGAATATGCAGAATGCTAGGTCAGACACCACCCCTTACCTCCTATCTGTGCCCCATAGCTATCAGAGCATGGCTCCAAATCCTTGGGCAGGAGAGTAAAGGACCATTAGGAAAAAGTATGAAGTTGCCCAAAGTATAGGACATATCCACCATATTTTAGAGATTTGTTTACTTTTAATTTATGTTTTGCCTATGTGTATATATATGCACTTTATTTTAGGTGGCATACAAATTTTACTGTAGTGGTTATTTATTCTAACTTGTATGGAATGAAATGATAATAGCATATTCAATGTCTGACTTCAAGGAGAAGATGGTTAAGTAAAAGAAATGCAAAGTTAAGAAACCAAAATAAAAAGGGTACAATGTAGGCTGTGAACAACACACACCTCTGATCTTTAGCAGCCAACAGGAAGATAACAGTAGATTGCCTCAACCCAGGAATGAAAGGAACTGTAAGGTCCACAGTTTCTCTATTCAACCCCACAGACACAATTATCAAGTGACCACAGATGATCTGAAAAGAAGAAACACTGCTGGCACAGTCAAGGTGGCATAAAGACAAAGTGACTGCAGGGAACATAGGTTTGTCTTCCAGCAGTGCTGTGGCTGTGTGAGGAAACCTGTATCAAGTTCATTCCTCCATGAACCCACAATAGCACTTTCCCACAGCTTCAACTCATATTTTTTTTCCTATCTACCAAAGTTTGGCTGAAAACAGACCACAGGGGGATTCTTTTATAGGTCAGGTGGAAAGTCTCCTGGATGCCTCTGCAGGTTAAGGCCACAGATGTGTAGGTCTGGCAAGCAGCACCTTGCAAGTTTAAAATGGATAAAAGCTGACTAACCTTGAGGCCGAGCTTTCCAAATCCAAGTTTACAAACCTAAGTATCAATGATAGTTTGCCAGGACACAGAAAGTCAAAAAATAAATGGAGACAAGGCTTTTATTTTTCCAGATGACAACTCACTTAAAATATTATTTTTATAAAATGATCAATTAATACATTTTGGGGAAGCAGCTTGTCAACATCTATTACAACACAACTGCCCAGCTACTTCAACTTCTAAGAAAGAAATACAAAGGTGCAGAAAGATGTGTTCATCTAGAAAGACATCCCAAACGCCTGCAGCTGATAGCGGGTTAAACGGTGCACAGACACAGGCATGTCCTACAGCCACGGCACTAAGGAGAGCTGAACTCTGGAGGTCTGAAAGAAGCTGACCACTAAGGGGAGGAAAACAGAGCAAAGCCAGGGAAGCCCAGTGCACTGTGAGGCATACAGCCTCACACATGCAGAAGGGAACAAAGACGACTGAGTGAGGGCCACGCTGCCCTTCTGTTACCTACCTATAGAAGGCAAGGCAACACTCACTTTCTCTGAATCATGTATAGAATGCCTACAGATGGGGACTTGGAGGTCTGGGGTGGGGGGAAAGCTTAAAAACAAGATATATTCAATTATAAAAATGATGCATCGGAGGCTGGAAAGATGGCTGTACTCAGTTAAGAGTGCTTACTGCTCTTCAAGAGGACAGGAGTTCAAATGCCAACACCCAAGTCAGGCAGTATGCAACAGCCTGTAACTCCAGTTTCAGGAGATCTAATACCCTTTTCTGGCATCTGCAGACTCACACATATGCACGAAGTGTTTTGTTTTGTTTTGTTTTGTTTTGTTTTGTTTTGTTTTAATGTATACATCAGAGGCAGGGGGAAGGTAAGGAAAATGTGTCCCATGTTCATGTCAAAGGCTTGCTTAGCTTGAAAAGTGGAGTCCTTGGCAGAAATGTGTCCACATCTTAGAGAAGAAAGAGTTTGGACTAAAAAAAAAAGTGCTTCCAGAAGCAGGAGTGCCCTAGTGTCCCTCCAGAGCGAGGAGGTCAGTGTCTCTGTCCCCATAGTTCTGAACTATGGTTCTGCCAACTGATCTCCAGCTGTTTAGTGATCCTGGACAAACTGTCACTACAGGGTACAAGTATATCACCACCAGAGTGCCCTGTCTAAACTGGAAGATTTCTTGGGTTTTTAACATTCTGGGTGTGTCTTAGGAGTCTTGAGGGTATTATGGAAGGGTATTCTTGAGAGTTTGCATTTATCCAAATACATACATACTTAATTCAACCACAGCAACGATTTCCCAAGAGGAAATGTTAACAGGCCACAAGTTAGTAGACTTTAGAAAGACTAAGCAATTCAAGGGCAGAAGTGTCTTGACTAAGCACAAGGACAGAATGAAGTGGTGGTCCTCTGCCCTACAGCTATGTAAACCACATAGCTTTTTTTACAAAGACCTAAGGCCGCTGGAGCCTGCCTCTCCTCTCTGTGTGCCCTCCCAGCCATGGTCACCCTTGCCTACTCTGAAATAACACTGCTCAGGCTCCAACTCTCTGTCACTGCCAAGAGAAGGCCCAACATACTCAGACTCCAGGACCCACACATCCCACAGCTCAGTTCGTAACTGCACAAACAAAAGGCTGGGGGAGGGAGAAAAGAGAGGGAATAAAAGCTCAAAGATTAAAGTCTCAGGCAGACAGCCGGCTCCGCTTTTTAATAACTGAAAACAGAGTTGGGTCTGAATGTGCCCATTGTCTAGCAGAGGGGCAGTCCTCGCAGGCAGGACTGGCTGGCGACAGGACCACCTCCCCCCAGAAACAAGATTTACATGGGGAGGCAGGACAGACCTCAACTCTGGTGACAATGATGTAGGACACAATAGTCAGGTGAAAAGCCATGCTGCTACCTTGAGCCAGGAGCCAGGCTTGGAAAGGACACCATACTCACGAGGACCTCACACTCACCCAGAAGATGGGAGTACCCATCTTCTCTCCCACTGCTGCCATGAGGACTATAGAATGGTATTACCTTCTGAGAAGCTACTTGGCATCCTAGGGCCGAGGTGTAAAGGTGTACATGCCCTTTGGCCCTGACTTGTAGGAATGCAGTCCCAGGAAATAATCCAGCTCAGATGAGCCCTCAATGCACAGATACTCCACACTGCACTATTTACAGCAGTAAGAAATCAAACAAGCTAAATGCACAGCATTAGAGAGAACAGTTATGTTTATTTACTCTTAATCTGCCTTACTGCAAAAGGATGTAAAGCAGCTTACAAAAATACACAGAACGGGGAAAGCAAGAACAGAAACTACAGTTACGGAAGGGACAGCATTCCTCAGCCAGAGAGGCAGGCCACACTGGGCTGCAAATTTCTAACCCGTGAACAGGGACATCCTCACGAGGACTTCATGGAAAACTTGCTCCTGCCCCTACCACCACTACTGATAGCAGTGTCCCCTTCCTGTGAACCTGCCCCTACTGAACATGGCTCTCAGTAATCCAACAAGGTACTTGTCATTTTGTGACAATGGGCCCAGAGGCCACCCGGGGCTGGGAATGACAAACATAATTTTTGAACAAAATTTCTCGAACTCAATTCTTTCCATTACCATCACACGCTTAAACAACTGTCTATTCATCATGGTAAACTGCCTACAGGCATCAAAAAGTGATGGTGTGGGAAAATGCTTAGGGTACAGAGTTAAGGTTAAAAAGTAGCACAAGAAAATTATACAAATATACAATACCAACCATGAAAACCAGTCCATTATTATTTTCTTATTGTTCCTGGCAGTGGTGGTGTACACCTTTAATCCCAGCACTTGGGAGGCAGAGGCAGGCAGATTTCTGAGTTCAAGGCCAGTCTGGTCTACAGAGTGAGTTCCAGGACATCCAGGGCTTCACAGAGAAACCCTGTCTCAACACCCCCCCCCATTAGAAACAATAACTCTGCATTTCAAAGATACACAAAGACTACTGTGACTTTATATCATAGCACACATTCTATACATACACATACCAATCACTCTTAAGTAAAAACTCTATCCATAGAGCAATGTGCATGTGAAATCTGTGAAGGAAACCCTGTGCTCGCACCCATCATCTGCTCATCATAACAAATGAACAATTTCATTTGGTTAGGCACTATGGGAGTTTTGGGTTTTGATTTTGAAACAATCTTACTATATAACCCTGGCTGTCCTGAAATTCCAGGCTGGTCTTAAACTCACAGAGATCTGCCTTTTGCTGCCTCCCTAGTGCTGTGATGAAGGTACGCACTACCATGTCCAGCAGGGTGCCTTGTCTTTTTAGTTATTTGAGATGAGCTGTGTCAGAAGTATTATAAATCACCTTTTTTCTTCCTTCCTTTTCTCTTTAGACACTGACTCATACAACAGCAGTCACAGACTCCTCCGCAGTTTCTAGCTGCAATACAAATCTACCCATGTGGGCAGGGCCCCACAGAATGTCAACAAGGACTACACACTGCTGCTTGGAACACTGCTTCTTGCTGGGACCTAGACACCTCCTGAAATAGAAGCATGCACCTTGATGGGAGAAGGTTGAGTTCTCCCTTGTGTCTCAAGGGTCCTCTATCCACTATCCTTGACATTGGCTTTACCATCCTGACTCCATGCCCAGGTCCAACATATCGTTCAGGATGCTAGAAGGCTGAGCCATTGAGAACCGACTGTGATGGTGGGGCATTTCGTAGGAAGTAAGAAACGAGACATTTTCATACCCCGAGACAGGAGGTAGCATAGCTAGGCTCTGCCTGTGTCTGGCAGGTGTCTGGGGAGAAAAGCAATTCCAAGCAGACTCTGGAATGTTTCTCTCTGCTGAGTCCTAGCACAGAGATTCCAGTTTCCATTAGGAGACAAAATAATTATCCCAGACCCACGTAGTGACTCTTCTAAGTATATGCCCTGTTAATCATCCATACTAGACGCTTGATTCCAGCACTGTGTAGCAGTGGAAGGTGAGCTGTTTTTCTGTGTAGCAGAAAAACATTTTCATTGCTTTAACATTTAAACTAATAGAAGAAGGTAGGTTTCTTTCATGTTTCCTCAACTCCAAAAGCCTGGTCCCTATGCATGGAAATGAGTTTAGATTAAGAATCTGGAGAGACACAGAGGTTAAGAGCATTTGTTGCTCTTGCAGAGAAACCAAGTTTGATTCCTAGCACCCACACAGTAGTTGTAACTCTAATCACAGGGTGTAACATACATACACATACATGATGCACCTACATACATACATGTAGTCAAAACATTCATATACATAAAAGAAATAAATCTTTAAAAAAAATCTCAAGGTGCCAGCAGACCCAAGGATGGTGCTGAGCTTATTACATAATTGCCACTATGTAGAAGCACACACAGGGGCAGAAGTGTGGCAAGGAGCACCGGCTGGCTACAGCCTCGCTCATGACTGGCTGCATCAACCCAGAGGTCTCCCGAGCTGTGGGTAGACATGTGCCTCAGGAGGAAGGCACAAGCAAACAATGTTCACTGCAGACACTGGGGGTGGGGGGAAACATCACTGGAAATGGAATAACCCTGGTGAAAAAACAGATTTTGGAACTCAGGAACACATTGATCTGGGCATCAAATATGGCCCAAGCATTGGTATCTACGGCTGGGACTTCTGTGTGGTGCTGGGTAGGCCAGGTTTCAGCATTGCACGCAGAAAGCGCAGGACAGGCTGCATTGTGACCAAACACAGAATCAACAAAGAGGAGGCCATGCGCTGATTCCAGCAGAAGTATGATGCGATCATCCTTCCTAGAAAAGAAATTTTATCCAAAAGGCCAATAATAACAATTTCTCAGGAAAAAAAAAAAAAGGAAAATAGATGTCAGCCACCTGCAACCCAGACTAGGAGTGGCCTGTTGGGACCTGTCTAGCTGGTGGCTCCCCAGGGCATGCACTTTGAATGTTAGTAGAAGGCACTGGAGCCTTTCTCACTCGGCCGTGTAGCTGGCATGGTGCTTCCTGTTTCAGAGTCTGCCATGGCAGACCCGTAAGCACTCACACACACACACTATCTGCCTCTGGGGCCTTGTTCGACAGAATACTGAAAAGAAGCCCAGCCTATTTCGGTTCTTCTAGAACATGTGGGACAAAAATCACACCATGGATTGCAGGTGTGTAGAGTCCCCATAAATCCCCTGAATGGTTTGGTCACATGGAAGGAAGCTTCCTAACAACCTGCCACTGAAATATCCACTCTCCTCCTCCCGACACTGCTGGGTTTTGCCAGGAAAAGGAATGATGACTGTCACAGCACACAAGATCCTCAACCAGGATGGAGCTCTGCCACCTCCTGCTCGGAGGACCCGGAAGTCCAGTGGAAGCTCAGAGGCTCTGGCCTTGTCACTGCAACAAATGCCATGCAGGCGCCCTGCATTTTGTGTCTTGGAAAGATTCTACATCCTAAGGAGCAGCAGAGGGGCCAGGCGTTGGTGGCGCATGCCTTTAATCCCAGCACTTGGGAGGCAGAGGCAGGCAGATTTCTGAGTTCAAGGCCAGCCTGGTCT